>BLSH010142522.1:126023-150239 GCA_018402905.1 Glandirana rugosa | reverse complement strand
CCCCACTTCCTAACACCCCCTCCCCCCTTTTTTTGTTGTTTGTCTCCTCTACCTTCCCTTTCCTTCCTATTCTCTGTTTTCTCTTTCCTTCTACCCTGCCTTCTACATATCTTAGACCTCAGGTCTTCTAAAATATTTCTTAAATTTCCTTCAGGATACATAACAATTAGATCAGGGTTACCTGCTTCTTGCAGCAAAACATACACCGGCGCCAATCTCGGTGATTAGGCAAGGCTAAAGATCCCATGGTGACAGGTTCCCCTTCTTAGTGGGGCCCTCATCCCAGGCTACACATGTGATCCCAATAGGGGTACCCGGGATGGGTGGACCACATTCCCCACTCGTGGGAGTCGCTGTAAATATATAAGACGAACAACCTGAGATTGCGTCAACTTTTATCGATATGGTTATTCCTGTATAATATTGTTATCCAACAAGAACACTGTAACCCATAATAAGATGGATAAGTTCTAGATGTCTTTTCAATGTATGGTTTGAAATTTGACAATAAAATTATTGTGAAATAAAAAAAAAAATACTTAAATAGGGCTACATAGTACATTTGCGGGCACAATGAGGAGAGCATCAAATAAGGGACGTGGTCATGGTGCTGCTGGTAATGCTGGTGCTGCTGGTGTTGGTCCTGTTGGTGAAGCTCCGGTTGGAAGGAGAGGACATGGTCGATGTGTGCCAGCTACACGCACAAGTAAAACACCTTCCTCAGGTAGCCAACAGAACCTTCACGGGTATATGGTAGGCCCGAATGCCGCTAAACGATTGTTGAGGCAAGAACAAGTACAGGCGATAGTAGATTGGGTGGCTGACAATGCCTCCAGTTCCTTCACATTGTCTCCCTCCCGGTCCCTTGATGAAAGCTCAGAGTTGGCACCTGAACCCCATGGCCATCTGTCTTTCACCTCAGCCCCTTGTAAATTAGCCAAGCAGTCTGAGCCCCAAGTCATGCAGCAGTCTCTTATGCTTTTTGATGACTCTCCTGGTGTGCTTTCCGTGGGCCATCCACATAGCGCTGCCCCAGAAGTGGAAGACATTGAGTGCACTGATGCTCAACCACTTCTGTTGCAGGATGAGGACATGGAAACACTAGTGCAGCATGTCTTAGGTGATGACGAAACACAGGTGCCAACTGCTGCAGCTTTCCTCAGTGTGCAGACTGACAAGGAGGGTAGTGGTGAAGGGTGGGTGGAAGATGATGGGGAGGAGGATGATGAGGTCCTAGACCCCACATGGACTGAGGGTCATGCGAGTGACGTGTGCAGTTTGGAGGAAGGTGGTGGTTGCACAAAGGCACCAGCACAGCAAAAGAGGAAGCAGGTTGCAAAAGCGGAGCGAGCGTCCCCTAGACAGTATGCCTGCTACTACCCACCTCACCCTGGAACCTAGCACACCAAAGGCAGCTCAAAGGTGTTCCCCCGCTTGCCAGTTCTTCAGACAATGTGCTGACGACAAGACACAAGTGGTTTGCAAGCTGTGCAATGATAGCCTGAGCCGGGGCATAAATGTTCTAAACCTGACCACAACCTGCATGATCAGGCATCTAAATTCAAGGCACAAGCTGCATTGGAATAATTACCTCAAAATCCAAGAAAGGTCTCGGCCTCCTCCTGCTTCCTCTTCTGCTGCTGCCTCGGCCTCTTCCTCCACCTCTACCGTGACAGTGTCACCTGCCACCCAGAAAACAGACGATATGACAGCAATGCCACCATGTCCTCCACCATCCCCAAGCATTTCCACACCATGGTCCCATGGAAGCTTACAGCTCTCCATCTCCCAAACCCTGGAGAGAAAGAGGAAGTACCAACCTACCCACCCGCGATCCCTGGCCCTGAATACCAGCATTTCAAAATTCCTGGCCTTTGAAATGCTGTCATTCCGTTTGGTGGACACGGACAGTTTCAAAAACCTGATGGCAGTTGCTGTCCCACAGTACGTGGTTCCCAGCCTCCACTACTTTTCCAGGCGAGTCATCCCTTCCCTGCACAAACAAGTCGGGGACAAGATCAAGTGTGCACTGCGCAACGCCATTTGTGGCAAGGTCCACATAACCACTGATACCTGGACTAGTAAGCACGGGCAGGGGCACTATATCTCGCTAACTGCACACTGGGCAAATGTAGTGGCGGGTGGGCCTGCACCGGCTAGCCATTTGGCGCATGTCCTTCCACCACCGAGGATTGCAGGGTATTTCTCTTTGCCTCATGTTGCCTCCTCCTCCTCGACCACCTCCTCATCCGCTAAGCGTAACACCTTCACCACCAACATCAGCACATCCAGGGGGAAACAACAGCAGGCTGTTTTAAAACTGATATGTTTGGGGGATAAACCCCACACTGCGCAGGAGCTGTGGATGGGCATTGAACAACAGACCAATGAGTGGTTGTTGCAACTGAGCCTCAAGCCCGGCCTGGTGGTTTGCGATAATGGGCGAAATCTTGTAGCGGCTCTGGGCCTAGCACGTTTGACGCACATCCCTTGCCTGGCGCATGTGCTGAATTTGGTGGTACAGAATTTTCTAAAAAAACTACCCGGATATGTCAGAGCTGCTGCAGAAAGTGCGGGCAGTCTGTGCGCACTTTCGGCGTTCTCACCCTGCTGCTGCTCGCCTGTCTGCGCTGCAGCGGAACTTCAGCCTTCCTGCTCACCGCCTCATATGCGACGTGCCCACAAGGTGGAACTCCACCTTGCACATGCTGGAGAGACTATGCGAGCAGCAGCAGGCAATAGTGGAGTTTCAGCTGCAGCACGCACGGGTCAGTCGCTCTGCAGAACAGCAACACTTCACCACCAACGAGTGGGCCTCCATGCGAGACCTGTGTAGCGTATTGCGGTGTTTTGAGTACTCCACCAACACGGCCAGTGCTGATGATGCTGTTCTCAGCGTTACTATCCCACTTCTATGTCTCCTTGAAAAAACACTTTGGGCGATGATGGAAGAGGATGTGGCACCAGAGAATGAGGAGGAGGAGAAGGAAGAGGGGTCATTTCCACGGTTATCAGGCCAGTCATTCGCAAGTGGCTCGGAGGGTGGGTTCCTGTACCAGCATAGGCCAGGTCAAAAATATTCAAGCCGGGGCACAGTTCTGGAGGACGAGGAGGATGAGGAAGATCATGAGGAGGAGGAGGAGGAGAAGGAACCGCAGCAGGGTGGCACCCAACGCAGCTCATGGGCATCACTGGAGCGTGGCTGGGGGATACGGAGGACACAGATGATATACCTCCCACAGAGGACAGCTTGTCTTTGCCTCTGGGCAGCCTGGCACACATGGCCGACTACATGCTGCAGTACCTGCACAATGACAGCCGAGTTGCCCACATTGTAACTTGTGCCAATTACTGGGTGGCCACACTGCTGGATCCCCGTTATAAGGACAATGTGCCGTCCTTAATTCCCTCACTGGAGCGTGATCGGAAGATGCGCGACTACCAGTGCACGCTGGTAGACGCGCTGCTGAGGGCATTCCCAAATGACACCGGGGGCTCAGTGGAAGCACCTGTGGCACCGCCAGCACCTCAGAAGGCAGGGTTAGCATGGCCGAAATGTGGCAAAGCTTTGTCAGCAGCCCACCACAACAAACAGCACCACCAGCCGATAGACAACGTCTTAGCAGGAGGCAGCATTTCAGCAACATGGTGGAAAAGTATGTGGGCACACGCCTACACGTACTGACTGATGGGTCTGCCCCATTCAAATTCCGGGTCTCCAAATTGGCCACATGGCCTGAGCTTGCCGTTTATGCCTTGGAGGTGCTGGCCTGCCCTGCAGCCAGTGTATTGTCTGAACGTGTGTTTAGCACGGCAGGGGGCGTTATCACAGACAAGCGCAGCCGTCTGTCCACAGCCAATGTGGACAAGCTAACGTTTATTAAAATGAAGGAGGCATGGATCCCACAAGACTTGTCTGTACCTTGTGCAGAATAGACATTTAGACCGGACTCACACAGCCATTCGTATACTTGTTTTTTTTTAATATGCCTCAATATTTTGGGGGATACCCCAATTATAAACAAAAAAAAACAGTGTTGGCTACCTCCTCCTACTCCTCCACCACCTCCACTTCCACCTACACTGCCACGGTCACGGCCTAGTCAAGCTCTAGGCTCCTACTCCAAATCCACCCCCCCTTCCCATTTTTTTGTATTTGATTTTAATTTATTTTACCTATATCCATTTTTTTGTAGGGCACTTGCCCTACTCTTACCCCCATTTTACTTCATTGTTCAGCACTCTAGCACTTGCCAGGACTTTGTTACAGCCATTTTTGTGCCGAAAAGTTTGGGTCCCCATTGACTTCAAAGAGGTTCGGGGTCCGGGATAAAGTTTGGGTCGAGTTCGGTACCGAACCCGATCTTTTTCCCCAAGTTCGACCGAACCCGAACATCAGGGGGTTCGATCAACTCTACTTCTGACTGAAAAGCAGATGGTTTATTTCCTCTGGTGAGTGGGGGCACGAGAGGGTTCTGGCACCTGGCACGTTTTCTTGCACGGTCTTGTGTGGAGCACTTAAGAGCACTTTCAAGCACGCTGGTACCACCAGCAATAGCACATAAGTTATTTCCAGAACTTTTTTGTATTTTTGTATTTTTTGTATTTTTATATTCTGTGGATCTGTATGGACATTTATTTCAAGTTTGCCTTTTTGATTGGGCGCTGATTTTTGGGGAAGTGTCACACATTTTGTAGGGGTGGCGCTGTTTTAATTGTGATCTTAGCTCTGAGAAGCATAAAGAATACGAGTGCTTGGAAATGTTTGGGAATCCTCTCTACCCGGCTTTTTAACAAGGCTATATGTAGAGTCCTTATGATAACACATCCTGTGACTTTGAGCATCTGGAAGAGTTTATTCCAGAAACTATGAATTCAAGGACAAGACCACCAAGTGTGGATCAAGCTGCCTACATGGTCACAACCTCATAAATAGAGGGGAGAGGATTCTGGAAACATTTTAGCAAGGTGTATAGGCACCAGATACAAGCATGTAAGAATTTTAACATTGGCCTCAATTAATGAGACATTAACGATACCCTTGAAGGAGCGCTGAAAGTGCTGGTACCAGGTGTCAAGAACCCAATACTCCTCTAGATCCTGATCCTAGCCCTGGGCATAGGCTGGCTTATCCAGGTTGTCGGCCATCAATGAATAGATTATGGAAATACCTCCCTTTTGATCCAGAAGCTCCGAGCACCAACGTTCGTATGTAGTAAATTTGGGGGGGTCTGGTTTGTTGGTCCAGATTGAACGTGAAAAGTGTGAGATTTGGGAGAGAAAAAAAAATTTCTCAGGGGACATTTTCAACCAGCTGATGCAATGGCTCACCGTTGGTGGCCCCATAGAATTAAAGAAGTGTCCAATGCAACACAGTCCTTTATCTAACCACCAGTGAAAGGCTTTAATATTTAAACCTGGAGGGAATTTTGGGTTGTGAAATAGATGTGTCAAGGGTTTAAGCTCAAAGACAAGTAAGGGATGTTTATGAAGTTGATCGCATAGGGTATAAGAATGGGATAAGGTGGGTGGTAGAATTGGAGTCTATTTTTAGCTGGGGCCCAGGCTAGGAAGTCCAATGTAAATTGAGGGACCGCCTGTCATTCCATAATGACCCAGTCAGGGTTTGGGCCTCGAGAGTAGATCATAGAAATTTGTGCTACATGGGCAGATTGGAAGTACCACCACAAATTTGGGAGGCAAAACCTTCCCTGTGTCCTCAGGCAAAATAATACATGTTTGGGACATGGATGACCTTTTTTACCCCATATGAATTTAGTAATTTTGGTTTGGAAGCTGTTCAAGTAGGTCCTTTTTATCTGGATGGGGAGGGATCTAAACAGATATAGAAAACGTGGGAGAATGGTCATTGTGGTCGAGTTTATCCAGCCTATCCATGACAAATTGTGTTTAGACCACATAACATGGTCAGTATCCAGCTTCTTGTACAGAGGGGGATAATTTGCCTCATACAGTTGAGCTATGTTAGGTGTTAAGTGTATACCGAGATAGGAGATGGAACTGGGAAACCAGGAAAATGAGAAATATGTATTTAGGCGATCAATCAGTGAAGAGTCTACTGAGATATTCATGGCACTGGACTTGGACATATTAACTTGTAGACCTAAAGCATTACCAAAGTCCTTTAATAATTTAAAGATCTTAGGGACCGAGATTAAGGACGAGGAGACAAACAGGAGGAGGTCGTCCGCAGAAAGGGCGCATTTATGTTCTGTCGTCCCACAGAACACTCCAAGAATAACGGGGTGAGTTCTGATTGCTTTTGCCAAGGACTCAATAGCTATGGCGAAAATTAGGGGCAAGAGAGGGCATCCCTGGCACGTGCCTTTTGTTATAGTAAACGGATCAGAATAGTATTCTTGTAAGCGCACCTGGGCACAGGGGTTGGAATACAAAGCTCTCAGTGTTCCCAAAAAGTGTGGGCCAAATCCCCATATCTCCAGGACTTCAAAGATATATGGCCAGTCCACAGTATCAAAGGATTTCTGTAGATCGACCGACAGTAAAAGGCTCTCTTGGGAGGCTCCCCAGTCCCATCTGGAACCAAGTATGAAGATAATGTCTACTACTCTGCCCTCTGTATCTGGTGTGGGCCTTGTCTTCCCGGTATGAACCCTGCTTGGACCTTATGAACATATTTAGCTATGAATACCGACAGTCTGGTTGATAAGATTTTTGTTAAGATCTTTAAGTCTTTAAGTCATTATTAATCGGTGAGATTGGTCGATAATTTCTAATATTGCTAGTGTCTTTCCCTGGTTTGGGGATGACTGACACAAATGCTAAGTTCAGAGCTCTGTCCACAGGGACCCAGCTCAAAGTGAGTTGTAGAACTTGACCAGATACGGGTCAGGCGTAGAAGCAAAAGTTTTGTAATAGCACACTGAGAAGCCATCAAGGCCTGTTGCTGAGCCTCTCTTGAGAGATTTGATTACCTCCAGGACCTCCTGTTCCAAAATCGTTTTTTCTAGGCTATCACAGAGCTGAGTGGTTAACTTAGGAAGAGGGAGGCCATGGAGGTCAGAAGTGCTAGAGGTTGAAATTGAGTCGTCTGCCTTATATAATTTAGAATAAAAGTCCTGGATAGAATGCATGATGGTCTTTGGGTTTTGGGAAAGGACACAAAGGGTGGTTCAAATTTTAGGGAATGAGAATGAGCATATTTTTGGTGTTTAGTCTAGAGTTCAATCTTGTCCCAATTCTGTCCCTTTGGGAATAGAAACTAGCTCCTGACTATCTGAGGCTTTTTTCGGTCTTGGTAATTGGGGATAGATTTAGAGCTAGGCAAGCCTTGTCCAATTTAGCTAGTAAGGTTTTGGAGGGGAGCTTTTTGTGTGATTTGCTTATGCTGAGAAATTCCTTTTCCAGCTTGTTTACCTCTTCCCTTCTCTCCCATTTAAGTCTAGCAGCTGTCTGGATAATCTTGCCTCTGATCACAGCCTTATGAGCTGCCCATATAGTCTCTGGGGAAATGTCTGCAGTGTCATTTGTCAGGAAATATTCTTTAAGTTCCTTCTCCAAAAGGGTACATTGGATAGGGTCACTGAGAAGTGACTAATTGAGTCTCCATCTGTAGGAGCTGTTTGGTCCAGATGCTCGTGTCAGTGAGAGAACTTCTAGAGCATGGTCAGATAGGACCGTAACACTGATGATGGCCCTAGTTGCCAATGGAATAGCTGAGATGTGGTCTATCCTGGTATAGATTTGATGAGGTGCTGAGAAGTGGGTGTAGTCCCAGTTTTGGGGTTGAGTTCCCTCCATATGTTTACTAATCCCATAGAGTATAGAACCTTAGTTATTTGCTTACTTTGTTTTGGTGGATGTTTAAGACAGGGTCCCTTCCTTCCTGATTTGTCAAGGCTTTGGTCCAAGGCAATGTTGGAGTCGCTGCCCAGTACCAGAGTGCCTTCTGCATTTGCAGTGATAGTAGGTGATAACTGACACCTGACCCCGATTGGGGGCTTAATACGAGATGAAGGTGTAAACTTTGCCTTCTATAGATCCTGTCAAAATGATGTGTCTGCCATTGGGGTCCCTCACTATCTGGCTCAGGGAAAAATTTAGATGTATAGGGAAGAAAATAGCTACCCCTCTTGTTTTGTCCTCAGTGTTTGCCAGATAGAATTGTGGGTATTTCTGGTGGATAAATGAAAGACTGTAGTTGTTTGGGAAATGTGCCACCTGTTGCAGTAGAATATCTAATTTCTGTGAGTGGTAAAATTGTAATAACTTACGTTGCTTGACTGGAGAATTCAGCCCTTGAACGTTATGTGATGCTATCTTAAGTGGAGATGTTTCTGGAACAGAATAGGTCATGGATAGTGTTGAGCGAACCCGAACTGTAAAGTTCGGGTCCGTACCGAACTTTGGGAGGTCCGGGACCCGAACCCGGACATTTCAAAAAAAGTCGGGGTTCGAGTTCGGGGTTCTGGTATTTGATTCCATGTGTTGAATAGCTGCCAAGGGCAGCCAATCAACAAGTGTTTCACTGGTTTGCCCTTAGAAGCCATCACAGCCATGCCTACTAATGGCATGGCTGTGTTTGGCCAGTGCATCATGTGACACAGCCTCTATATGGGTCTGGAGTCACCGTGCTGCATGTCATATGCTCTCAGGATAGTTTAGGGAGAGGATGCTGCTGGCTCTGTGAGGGACAGATTGCAGATATTATAGAACATCTCATCCTGCATTACTGAACGATCTGATTGTGGACTAGGTAGAGATGCTAGTACTGCTGCTTTGAGGGACAGATTGCAGACCTCATCCTGCTGCACAGAACGATCTGACTGGACTAGGTAGAGTCTGTTGCTTTAAGGGAAAGATTATTGTTCTAAAATCATCTCCAAGTTCTATAGGGAAAGGTTCCAGCTGTTGCTTAGAGGGACAGATTATTGTTCTAAAATCATCTCCAAGTTCTATAGGGAAAGTTCCTTCCAGCCGCATAGAGAGCCATATTATTGTTCTAAAATCATCTCCAAGTTCTATAGAGAAAGTTTCTTCCAGCCGCATAGAGAGCCATATTATTGTTCTAAAATCATCTCCAAGTTCTATAGGGAATGTTTCTTCCAGCCGCATAGAGAGTCATATTATTGTTCTAAAATCATCTCCAAGTTCTATAGAGAAAGTTTCTTCCAGCCACATAGAGAGCCATATTATTGTTCTAAAATCATCTCCAAGTTCTATAGGGAATGTTTCTTCCAGCCTCATAGAGAGCCATATTATTGTTCTAAAATCATCTCCAAGTTCTATAGGGAAAGTTTCTTCCAGCTGTTGCTTAGAGGGACAGGTTATTGTTCTAAAATCATCTCCTAGTTCTATAGGGAGAGGTTCCTGCTCTTGCTGAAAGTGACAGATTATTGTTTCTTGCACAAAATTAAAAAGTGCATCTACATTGCTGGTTTAAAAAAAATTAAAAATTCTAAAAACTACATTTGCGGCCAGTGGTGCATTTCTTGCACAAAAATAAAAAAATGTCTATATTGCTGGTTTAAAAAAAAAATTCCAAAAACTACATTTGCAGCCAGCGGTGCATTTCTTGCACAAAAATAAAAAAAACTGTGTTGGCTACCTCCTCCTCCTCCACCGCCACTTTCACCGCCTCCTCAACCTCTAACTCCACATCCACCTCCATTTTTTATTTTTTTATGTGATTTTAGCTTAAAAAATATTTTAAGTTATTTCCCTATCCCCATTTCTTTGTAGGGCACTTGTCTGATTCTTACCCCCATTTTCCTTCCTTTTGCAGACCTCTAGGACTTGCCAGGACTTTGTTACAGCCATGTTTGTGCCTAAAAGTTTGGGTCCCCATTGATTTCAATGGGGTTCGGAGTCCGGGACAAAGTTCGGGTCAAGTCCGCTCCCGAACCCGGACTTTTTCCTGAAGTTCAGCCGAACCTGCAGAACCCGAACTTCCAGAGGTTTGATCAACTCTAGTCATGGATCAAGAGGGTAGGTATTCTCTCTAGAAGTCAGAAGTCTAAATCCAATGGACCTAAATTCATGCTCTGGTTGGTGATTAGAGGAACTGGGAAAAGGTAACTACCTTCATTTGGAGCTTCCTGGGTGACCGAAAAGGGAGAAAAGAGAAAGAAACAGGACAAGAGAACCTTGGGCAGAGGAGGAAAAAAAGGAGGTTAGTAAACCAGAAATCAAAAGCAATAAAACAAATCCCAAACCCAAACCCTGTTAAAGGACCAGCCCTCTCCCTAATAACATAAACCTTGAAGACTTGTCCTCCAATCCTGGGGACAAAAGTTTACTGTGGCAGGAGGAGGTCTTCATCCTATCGAGGAAAACAGAGGGGCATTAAGCCGACTCTGAGCTAGAGCCTGTTAGGAAAAAGCAGTGAAACATATTTAGGGGTATCTTCATAAAACCATATTGAGTAACTTAAGATCACTAGATTTACAATAGCATCCAAATCGGCAATGGGACCCCCCCCAGCTCAGGAAAGTACCACTGTTGATCTGGAGCCCCAGGGTGGGCGAGAAACCATGTATGGCATCTCCAGGGTGGTAACAACCCTAATGATCCCCTTGGTCTCCCCTGGGTCCCAAACATCGGGGTCAAATCAAAACATTGCGAATGAGCAGTTAGTCTTAGAGTACTGAGATACCCCCTAGAAAGGAGAAACAGACCTGTCATCATCATTTTCTTGACGTGGGAGCACTGAACGCTAACAAAGCAAAAAGTTCAATAGAAAAGGTAATTTCCATGCAAAGCATGAATCAACAGGGGAAAGGAGATGTCCTTTTTAGGGTGGAACATGGGACTTTGGCTATGACCTCTGTAGGTCAGAGTAGTCTTGGAAGAGCTGGAGCCTTGGTGGGATGGAGTAGACAGTGGGTTCTGGACAATCAGGCCAAGGTGGAGTAGGAGGCGTTCACCATCGGGGAATGTGGAGAAACCACATGTTTTCTGCTGGTAAAGAAAGCTTAGGTGGAATGGGAATGCCCAGCAATATTTGATGGACTTCTGTGAACGAGCTAGTAGAAGGGGTTTCAGGGACAGTTTCTTTTGAATGGTGGTGGGTGAAATGTCAGCAAATATCTGAACTCAATGTCCTTGAATAGAGAGTTGGTCCATGTTTCTGGACAGTTTCGTTATTTCCTCTTTGACTCCATAAAAGTGGGGCTTAACCCCAATATCCCTTGATAGTCCATCTGGATGGGGAGGTTGAAGGGCCCTATGGGCTCTATCCAGTTCCAAGCGGTGGCTAGGAATGTCTGGTAACAGGTCTTTAATAAATGAACATACTGAGGCGTGGACATCTTTGACTGTTTCAAGGAGGCCTCTGATACTGAAATTATAACATCTGAATCTGTTCTCCACGTTGTCTATTTTTGAGAGGGCATTATCCTGCTGGTCCTGCAGGTCCTTTATTCTAGCAGTATTTTGGTTCATTCTGTCTATAATGTTTTCTGCTTTCTGTTCTATAGTTTCAATCCTTGTCCCCAGATTTTGTAGATCGGCCTCGATAGCAGAAGTGATATGTGTGGCTGTTTGGGAAAGGCCCCTGGACAGTATTTTAGAGAAGGTGGCCAGTAATGCATTGAAGCTGATGGGGCTAGGCAGGCCGTTTAGTGGGAAGTTCTCTGCTAGGCCAGGGCAGGTGTACCCACTGCTGGGAAGCTTGGTGTGGATCCCTGCTGAGTTGTGTGGTCTGAATCGGGGATGTCTTCCTCCCCCTCCCTCCCTGCATCCTTGCCATGCTGTGATGTGGCCACCATCTTGGAGGCCCGGGGTGATGGCGCCTAATTGTTGGGTTAGATCCCTCCTTGCTGATCTCCTGGACATTGGTGTACTTCCTGGGGTCTCCGGAGTCGACCCCCATAGGAGCTGTGCTGGTTAGTTGCTGCTACAGATGAGAGGTGGCCAGAGCGGGATGGAGCTCCCTGACTAAGCGTCCATTCAGGGAGCTGCCACACAAGTGCCTCCATACTCCATTTCTTTTTATTCAAAAAATGGGTCTGCTACCCAAACATTTTCCTCCACATTTATAAACAAATCAAACAGCTAACTAGTGGGAGAAAGTGTAGTGGTCTTTATAAAAGAAGTATGGCCATACTTCTCTTCTGGGTCACAGAAGTGCACTTAACTGTGTTCTCCTGTGACCCATAATCAGCCAACAGTAGGCTAAAGTCTGTTGACTGATGTCACCAAGCCAGCCCAGGCTCTGGAAGGATCATGACAGTAATGCCAGGATGCACCAAGATGCCTGACTGGCAACTGACTCAGTCTCTCAACATGCCCTCTCCCAAGTCCGGTGCTACAGTGAGAGCTGAAGGAGCAGAGCAGTGCCTGACAGTCACTGTTCCCTGCACAGAGCTGACTGGGAACTGAGCTTTCAGTGGTCATGTGATCACTCAATGATCAGGGTTAAAGCTAGTGGGGTACAGCGGCATAAGGCTACCATATGTTTATAAGTATGAATGTTTTGTCTTTTTAGAATCCCACGCTTCTCCTTTAAAGGTTTTGGTCATAATTACAGTATTTTTGCTCAACATTGGTGAATATACTTACTGAACTGGAACAAATTTCTGAACAGGGGAAGATGCAGAGGGGACTTTACAATTAAATAGGTTTACCACTATAATGTTGCTGTGCAAAACATGTACCATATACCTCTTCATAAATGTGGTTTGTTTCAAAACAAAAATTGGTATAAATAGCTGAGAAGATTTAGAAAATGGTGAACTGAAAAAAGAACAAATTGCTAAACTTCCCTAAAGAACAAATCCAAGTAACATGCTTTTAAATTACAAAAAACATTAGCTATAAAAGAACAAAGTTCACAAAACAAGATTGTGTCACAACTATTCTGCCCTTTTAAATACTTCTTAAAGAGTGGCATGCAAAGCCTGCAAACAACCTGCAGAAATCATCAGCAGTCTTAATTTTTTTTATGGTTCTAAACTGAAAAAAGGTAAAATTTAGTTTGTTGGTCTGAGTTGCTACACGTTGTGCAATATTATCAGGTATTCTAGATTTGATTTCTTTGATATAACTTGAGGCCAAAGTAAAATCTAACAGTCTTTTGGCCTTATAATCTGACTACATTGATTTCAACCTAAAGCCAGAAAGTGCTTTAGGATAATCTATTACAACATTTCCAAATTTTAGCCTGTGCTGCAGGCCCCAAAATAGTACTAAGGCAAAAAACAAAGTACAGTAATCACTATCTACCAGTTTGAATTCAGCTTAATACATGTACGACTACAGTAAATCGAAATATGATTTTTGTTACTGTAAGTTAATGTTCTTTTGCACATTTATTTGCTAAATAAGTGTAATATATAATTACGCTATAGAATAAATAAAATAAAGTTTACCGCTTGTACACAAACCTAATAATTTTGCTAAAAGGCAAAGATGGAACCCATGTCAACATCCTCAACATCTGATTTTTAACTCTGAACTGGTAATGTAAAAAGATGATAGATAAGCCAAAGTTAAATGTTATTTTGTGACCTATTTAAAGTGATTTAAGGGCCATACTAGTCCAATAGTATGACATTTTATAACAAACTGATTTGAGGTTGCATAATGGCGATGTATTACAAAAAGTATTTTCCTATTTCATAATGAAGGAATCTTCAGTGTAAAAACATTTTTCTAAACTTCTCAGACTGGAACTTTGTCACTTTTTTCAATAAATTTTTATTGAATTTTAGTACATACATTGAACATAAACAACATAAGCGAGTATGTAGCGAGTATGTAGTATGTAGCAAAGCAATTTGTCGTTTTCAAAAAAAAAAAAAAAAAATCTGCTCGTATAAAGAGGAGAAAAATAGTAAAACATACAAAGTTATCACCTGCAAGAAGGATGTGTATCATCACCTTGCACAGTGCGGGAGATATACGGTCAATGGCTAGGTTTATTATTGCTAATTGGGGTGTTGGGGAAATGGTAAGGCCTGTGATGTTGGCGATTGTTAAGAATACATCTGACCAAAATTTTGTAATGTAAGGGCAGTCCCATAAAATGTGTTTTAGTGTGCCTTTTTGTTCACATCCCCTCCAACATTTGAAGGTAGTCTCTCTGTTATATTTGGCTATTCTCAAAGAAGTTAGATACCAACGCTGGGTTATTTTTTGGGTCATTTCCCAAAGGACTGCACAAGATGTGGCCTTGTAAATGCAATTAAAATCTAATTGTCATTAGGACGCGTTGTAGTTAGATTGAAGATCATGTTCACATTAAGATAAAGGGGGGTTTGGTAAAGATGTTTTTTTCACCAAGTGTGGAGTACAATAGCAAAATTCCTTTAGTCATATGTGAAGATAATTTTAGATACGTCCAGACCTAATAATGTTGTTATGAACCCATGGTCATTCATGTTCTGTCTGTTTGCCTCACTCTTGGTTGTGTCAGCTTAGAGGCCGTTCACATCACCACCTGTGGGCTAAGTAATCTCCTCTCAGTGAACTCCACCCCAGCCTCCAATTAAGCAAACACTATTTAAGACCATGTGCTGCAAAGCCTCCTTGCCGATCAATGTTGTGTGTGTTTGGCTTTAGAGTTGAGTGAACACCTGGATGTTCGGGTTCGGTGGGTTCGGCCGAACTTCGCAAAAAAGTTTGGGTTCGGTACCAAACTTGACCCAAACTTTACCCCGAACCCCATTGAAGTCAATGGGGACCCGAACTTTTCAGCACAAAAATGACTGTAAAAAAGTCCTGGAAAGTGCTAGAGGGCTGCAAAAGGAAGCAAAATGATTTTAGAACAATAATCTGTCCCTTACAGCAACAGCAGGAACCTGACCCTATAGGAGTAGGCGATGATTTTAGAACAATAATCTGTCTCTTACAGCAACAGCAGGAACCTGACCCTATAGGAGGAGGCGTTGATTTTAGAACATTAATCTGTCCCTTACAGCAACAGCAGGAACCTGACCCTATAGAACTAGAAGATGATTTTAGAACAATAATCTGTCCCTCTAAGCAGTAGACTCTACATTGTCCAGTCAGATCGTTCTGTAATGCAGGATGAGATGTTATTAGACCTGCAATCTGTCCCTAAAAGCAGCAGTAGTAGTAGTAATCTCTACCTAGTCCACAATCAGATCGTTCTGTAATGCAGGATGAGATGTTATTATATCTGCAATCTATCCCTCACAGCAGCGGCAGCATCCTCTCCCTACACTAGCCAGAGAGCATGTGACATGCATCACTAAGTGACTCCAGCTTATACAGAGGCTGGGTCACATGATGCACTGGCCAATTACAGCCATGCCATTAGTAGGCATGGCTGTGATGGCTTCTAAGGGCAATTGTGATGATTCATGAAAGAGACGAGAGAGGAGGGACGACGCCTTCAGGCTCCTACACCTGTCATCTGGAAGGGGTCTAAAACGTGGAAATTTGAATGTATTGCTGATTTACTGCATTTCAAAGTAGTTCTAAACTCTTTCTGCATTAAGTTTTATTTCTCTTTCATGAATGACCACAATACCATATGGGATCCGTTTACAAGCTGCGATGCTTTGAAGCTTAGTATGTGTGCCCTTCCTGGCTGGATTTGAGGGACCTCTGCTGTTTCCCCTAGCTGGATTGATCATACTTATTGGGAGGTGCACATTCACCCTCCGTAGCAGAGGGTCTGTGCGTTCTTGTAAGAAGCTGTGTGTGGTGGTGTCATGGGTGATGGGCTGCACGTTTGCTGTCACTACAGTCTTATCAGCATAAACGCCTACCGTTGTGGACTTTTACAATTTTTTTAATCTTTGGACTGTGCGCTGCAGCTTTTAGTTATATGTCACATATGGTTACACCTTGACCAGTCTGTTACCCGCATTGTTTATGTACTACTATCTACCTTATATTGACTCAAGCGCAGGATTGTTGGATTTACATGAATTCCCTAGAGAGTTGGGAAAAGGTTTTAAGTGATCCTGGTATTTTAAGATAGATATTGGTGGTGCAAGATTAATGTTTTGAGTATTCCTCCAGGAGGCAGTGATTAGTCTCCACCATGTTAAGGTGGAGGCTTTATTTGTGGGAGGGAGATGTGATGGTTCTCTTTGGGTGTCTACTACAAAACTATAATTGTAGGTTGTTATAAGGAATTGTATAACATTCAATTTCTCCCCACAAAGTGGATGGGGCTGGTTGGAACCATTCTTTCAATTGTGTCATGATATCAGCGTGGTAATAATCTGTCAGGTCTGGTACGAATGAGCCCCTTACCAATCTATGTTTATTTAGGATGTTGTAGGCACAGCAGGGTTTTTTCCCTGCCATATGTATCTAGACCAGTGGTTCTTAACCTGGGTTCGATCGAACCCCAGGGGTTCGGTGAGTCAGTCTCGCGGGTTCGGCGAAGGTCAAGACACACACCCGACTCATAAGATTCGTGATGACACGCCCCGCTTGTCCATCATTGGCTGCAGGTGATCACGCAACATCTCTTGGCCTATCTGTGCTGCAGGGAATTTGGTGCGCCCAGTAGTCGAATTGTAACTGTCGTGATGGTACGTCGTGTGATTTCTTGCTTAATATTTTAATCCCTTCATACTAACTATGTCGAGCAAAAAAAGAAAGTGGTCGGACGAATATGTACAATATGGATTCACATGTATAACGGAACGTGATGGGAGTCAGCGTCCCAACTGCATGATATGCAATGCCAAGTTGAGCAATTCTAGTCTAGCACCGGCAGAACTAAGAGAACACTTCCTTAAGCTGCATGGAGATGGAAAATACAAGAACACAATGCTCGCTGAATTCAAGGTGAGCAGAGCCAGATTCGATGAAAAGGCTAGTCTGCCTGTTCTCGGCTTTGTACCCATCAACAAACCGATCCTCATAGCATCGTACAAAGTTGCTTACCTGATCGCAAAGCAGGGCAAACCACACACCATTGGTGAAACACTCATAAAACCAGCTGTGTTGAAGATGGCGAATATCATGCTGGGAAAAGCAGCTGAAGTTAAGTTATCCCAAATTCCTCTTTCAAATGACACCATCAGCGACCGAATAGAGGGCATGAGCAAAGACATCTTGGCTCAAGTAGTTGCGGATCTGGTTTCAAGCCCGGCAAAATTCAGCCTTCAACTCGACGAGACCACAGACGTTTCCAATCTAAGCCAGCTTGCAGTATTCGAGCGCTATGTGAAAGACGACATCATAAGGAAGATTTTTTATTTTGTAAGCCTCTTACAACAACAACTAAGGCAGCCGATGTGAAAAAACTTGAGGATGACTTCTTCAAAGACAACAATCTTTCGTGGGATATGGTTTCTGCAGTTTGTTCGGATGGAGCTCCAGCCATGCTGGGAAGAAAGTCTGGTTTTGGTGCGCTAGTGAAAGCCGATGCACCACACATCATTGTTACGCATTGTATTCTGCACAGGCATGCATTGGCAACAAAAACCTTGCCTCCAAAACTGGCAGAAGTATTAAAAATTGTAGTGGAATGCGTGAACTATGTGCAAAATAGTGCTCTGAGGCACCGCATCTTCAGGGAGCTGTGTAATGAAATGGGATCTGAATTCGAGGTACTTCTGTACCATTCCAACGTTCGGTGGTTATCCCGGGGACAGGTGTTGAATCGTGTGTTTGCCGTGCGTGTGGAATCAGCCCTGTTTTTGCAAGAGCACCAACATTGTCATGCAGATTGCTTCAAAAATTCTGAATTCATTCTCATTTTAGCGTACATGGCTGATATCTTCGCAGCTCTCAATCATCTCAATCAACAGATGCAGGGCGGTGGAGTCAACATCATCGAAGGGGAAGAAAACCCGAAGGCTTTTCAAAAAAGCTACCGTTATGGAAACGACAAATAGAGAACAATAACTTCGCAAACTTTCCCCTGCTAGACGACTGTGTAAGTAAGATCGAAGATGTATCTGGAATCGGAGACATTTCTGTACCCGCGGAACTGAAGCAAGCAATTGCCACGCACTTAGATGAGCTTGCAAAATCTCTCGATGGATACTTCCCTACAAGGGAGTCATATCCAGCATGGGTGAGACAGCCGTTCACGTTTAGTGTTGAGACAACAGATGCCAATGATGAATACCTCGATGAAATCATTGAACTTCAGCAGAGCCAGGTTCAACAGCAACTCTTCAGAACAACAACGCTCTCAACGTTTTGGTGTCAACAAATGGTAACGTACCCTGTTATTGCTAAGAAAGCTCTGGAGATTTTCATACCGTTTGTTACAACATATCTTTGCGAGCAGTCCTTTTCGAGGATGCTGGACATAAAAACGAAGAAACTGAACAGACTTTGTTGCGAAAATGACATGAGAGTGGCACTTGCCAAGGTAAAGCCGCGCATTTCTGAACTGGTCTCTGAAAGACAACAGCAGAAGTCACACTTTTTTGCAGTAAATATTCATTATTATGTTTTTGTTTTTGTGTGAAAATCATGTTTTAATGGTTTTGTTCTTTAATGGTTTTGTTCATTTTGTGCACCTATGTATAAATATATACCTAAATAAATATATACCTATGTTTTGAATTTGAAAAAGTCATATTTTATTTTTCCAATTAAGAAGGGTTCGGTGAATGCGCTTATGAAACTGGTGGGGTTCAGTACCTCCAACAAGCTTAAGAACCACTGATCTAGACAGTATGGTTTGTAGCGAGTAAAGGTAATGTTTAGAAATGTATTTCGGGAGAGTTCTGTACAAATAAAGGAGTTTGGCAATACCAGCATGTTAAATCCCGCTAGATGGCCCATCCATGAGAATTCAAATTTAAAGAGAGATTGAAGTTCTTGTGTGAATTGTTGTTTGGAAGGTGTGTAATTAGAGTGGAGTAGTTATTTAGTGGATTTGGTTAGAGTTATGCCCGAGTAAGCTGTTCCTGAGTCTTTCCACAGATACGGTATATATTTGTTAAAAGATTTTTGGTTATTCTGTATACCCCTAAGTCAAGAATGTGGGATTTGGTGTCAGTGACCTTATAGTATGATATTTCTCCAACGTTTGTGAGAATACTTTGTATTCTTGGGAGGGAAGTGAGTAGGTCAGTAACCATGAGGATTTCATTGTTCGCAAAGAGACTAATTCTATAGTCAGTGGTTCCTATTTTGACTCCAGTAATAAATTAGTCTGAGCAAATCCACTCTGCTAGGGGTTCCATTAGCAGGTTGAAGATAAGAGGGGATAATGGGCACCCCTGTTTTGTGCCACTAGTTGTGCAGAAGGGATGGTAGAGCATCTCCTCTACATAAAACTGAGCAGAAGGTTGGGAATAGAGAGCTAACATAGCCTGCAAGACCATGTCTTTAAATCCAAATTTACTCAAACATTTCCAAAAATTTACAAACGCTTTCAAACATCGGCATCCAAGAAAAGAAGCAGAGAAGGCGTTTTAGTAGCGTCGGCCCACTGCCTACCTTTAATGATCCCTGTCTGGTCTCAATGGATTAGAGAAGGCATATAAGTCATAAGTATAGTGGCAATCATTTTAGCTAAAACACAAAAGAAGAGATCACAAAGCCGCCCTAGTGTAATATTGGTTGGAAATTTTGAGGAACATTGGGTTCTTTGCCTGGCTTAGGTAATGTTATAACCAAAGCTTTTAACATTTTTACAGGAAAGGATGTTGTGTAATATTTCATATACATAGTTTTTTTTTTAATATGTACATTTACTTTAGGCCAAGGTTTAAGTTTAAGCCAAGCTGCATTACATATCAAAGGCCCACAGTTGCTTGCATGGGGGGTTGTGGAATGTAGACTTGAGAAGGAACAAAAGTATTTCTTGATGCTAATTAGCCTTGAGGGGGTTCATTGTGGCTTGTTTATCTGGTAAACACTAATGTGAGGTTAGGAGAAACCCCCCTCCCCCCCAGTGGGAGACTAACACTTAAAGTGGACATTCAAGCGGCCAGTCAGTTCACTTTCTCTCCCTGAACATGAGGGCACGGTTGGAATGGGACTCTGAATATGTAATATTTACTCTGTTGGATTTTGATCATCTGGTGCAAGTATTATGAAATCTGTCTGTCTGAAGTCAATAAAATGCAACTCTCTTGAAGAACCGATTGAGTGCTGCGGAAAATTAACCATCATAGTAATAACTAAATAATAACATTTGTTCATCCATCACTCCATTACTCCATTACAACTACATCACTACATTGGTGTCGTGCAAGTGACCAGAAGTGCATTTCGGACTTAGTAACAGAAGTCGTGGTGACAACAATCCTGTAAGGTGACAGAAGACCGTGAGGACCCAGGAAGGAGGTTTTGAGCCCTAGAACCAGGACCTGGGGAAAATTATCAACCCAAGAACTGTGCTGGGACTCCAATGTCTGGTTGTGACATAAGAGTCTGATCTACAAAATTAAACAAGTTTGGAACCCCAGAAATATTCTCTGGAGATTGAAAAGTGAACCAAAAGACTGTGCTGTGTAACCAAAAGACCTGAACTGGAAGCTGGAAAAGTAACTTCAAGGTGGAGCTTCAAATGCGGTGAGTAAAATATTTATTCTTTTTTAATTACTAGTAATATAGTCAGAATGCTTACTCAGTGTGAAGCTAGTGTCAGTTCTGATAAAGTTAACAGATGGGTATTAAAATGTATTAAGCGTCATGGCGGTCCTTATGAAATTCCAGAAAAATGTAAGCAGACATGGACTTTAATGAAGGAATTTTTAGAGAAAAATGTTTTTGATAGCAAAATTTCCGAAAGTAAAAGAAAAGGTTGTATTATGCAGGGCTTGTTATCTTGCTGTTTAACTATGGAAAGTTCTTTGAGGGGTAAGGTTGCGGAAATTGCCCAGTTGCAGAATGCAGTTGATAATAGCAAAAGGTTTGTGAGAGGTTACAAAACTGAAACTGAGACTGTAAATTTAAAGTTGCATGCAGTGACCATTGGGGAAGCTTTGCTTGAGAAATCTAAACGTTGTGATGAATTATCAGAGGAAAATGAGAGATTGAAATTAAGAATTATGGAATTAGAGAAGAGATCTCAGGAATGCAGATATACATCAAATCTTGGATTCAGCAATCTGCAGCAAAATACAAATTCAAACTTTCTACCAAATGAAACAGAGCCTCATCCTAAATCTGATAATTCATTACCTGCCGCACCCACTGTAACTACCACCGTTTACAGCAATAATAATAATACAGGTGAGGTTCAGCTTATAATGAAGCCTCTGAAACCGAAAGAATTCGATGCAGTCCTTAAAGAAATAGGAATTGTTCCCTGTCATGATTTGAACAGATTTTTAAAATGGTTTTGCGATGTGCAGAATGCCAGAGATTTGTACAATCTAAACCCATCTGATTTAGAAAGAGTTTTGCAACATTCTATAGGAAATAGTCTTTGGATGAGAATTAAACAGATCTGTATTCAACCTCTGAGGACAAGGGACATATTACTGGAATTAATGTGTGTTTTGTATGGTGTACGTTCTGATGTTACTATTCATGGGAAGATCCAGCAGATGCAGGGTGAGTCTCCCTATGAATTGTCACACAGAATAGCTACTATTATGGAGTTATTGGTTGGTAATAATCTTGCATTTGAGCATGGATGCTTGGTACATACAAGCTTGGTTCTAGATGCTTTGCATGAGGATATCAAACAAAATATTTTATTAGTTACCCCAAATCCTCATGATTTAAATGACATATTGTTGAGAGCAGATAATTTATGGAGAAAGTCAAATGCCCAAGCTGTAAAAGTTGATATAGCCACATTGTTCAGTACAAATACTGGACATAAAGATCAAAAGATAGTATCTAATTATAATCGCCAGAGGGGAGACACTGGGTATCTTAATATGCAAAATAACAATAAGAAAAGGTCCAAGACCTGGATACCCTTCTCTCAGTTAAAACAGCAATATGACCACCTGAAAATTGAGTATGACAAGATCAGAGTGGAACGTGACACCTTATTGGACCAATTCAGGAAATTACAGGATACCGGAGGAATAGAGACAGCAGGAGGTGTACATTCTCCAGATCTGTTTTTTTCATGCAAATTACACCCCTATGTTAGTGTGAGTGAGTTGGATGGGAACTTCTAAAATAAAGTGTTATCTTCACAAACAGTTGAAGAGGTCAAGGAGTGTCATAAATGTGGACAGAAGGTGGGGTCCTTCAAATCTGTCTTTGAAATGACACTTCCCTGTAGCAGTGGGGGTAATTTAGAAGATAACTGTGAACATGTAAATAGTACTTTGTTTTAACGTTAAACAATGTTTAAGGACTTTGCTAATGAATTTTGTTGGAGAGATTTTGTCTTTCAGATAATACCGGTGAGACTCGTTTGCATGTGAATAGCGGAAGCTGACATTGCTGACCAGTGGGGGAGAAACTCTGAATAGACAATTTATAAGGAATTATAAAGAATTCATGGCCTCTCTCAATATTCATCAAGCGATGGACTTTTTTTTTTTCCCAACACCCTAATTTTTTTTTTTTCTTCTTTTCTTTTCAATGGACTTGTTTTTGCCCTAATTTTTTCTCTTTCCCTGATCTATGTTTTATCTGTATTTTAAAACCAGAGAGAAGCATTTAAACCTAAACTAATTTTACATTTGTACATATTACATAATATATATTCGACATCTAAGGTAAATAGCTGCACAATGGCTTGGCATAGAATTAATAACTGGGGGTCTGAGTATTTTGTTACTGAGTACTTAGACTGGGTAGAACAATTTAAGTTTAGGGTATAGTACGTTGGGTGTTTTTTCCTAAATTTATAAGAGGGGTGAGTGAAATTTATCACTCTAACCATGATTTGGACTTTGTTGAATCAGTTGTTAATAATATGCTGAAGGCTATGACATATAAGGATGTGAATGACTATACCTTTCTTGGCAAACATACTGGCAATAATTTCCACGGCTGCTTTGTCTGGACAAATGATCTAAGAAGCACTGATGTCAAGCTGATACTGATGCTCCCATTCAGTGGACTGAAAGATTCAAGTAACTGCTCTATTGAAGGCAATGTGGGGTCGGCCTACAACAAGTTGCATATTGTGGCTGTCAGAAGTTTCATGTTGGACTGGTGATGAAGATTACTAAACCTGAACAATTCATCTTTAAAAATGAAACCCTTGAGCCTGGAGATAAGCAAATCCTGGACTTGTGTGGATTGGAGCTCCTAGACTAGAGCATACTTCCAAACTTTACTTTCAGTGAAATGGTGAGAGATGTCATAACGTCAAACCGGAGAATGGAGTGTGATGTCAGCTTGTCTTTGCCCAATATTCAAGATCTCGATGTGACATACTGAAGAAACTACAAACTTTGAAATGAGGCCTAACAGCTATACGGGTCACAAATGTTTACCAAATCCTTTCCTAGTCATGGCCTAAAGCTATATTATCTAATAACTGTTTCATGGGGATATTTTAGAGGCTGGTGAAGAGAGATGTAACCAGTTTTCAATTACATATTTTATATGAGCCATTGTAAAGCTTTCAGTACCTCAAATTGTAATGATATGTTTGTTGTTTGTTGTTGGCATTATGGGTCAGTTCTAAGAATTAGAACAGACCCAAGTGGGGGAATGTTGTGCAATATTTCATATACATAGTTTTTTTTAATATGTACATTTACTTTAGGCCAAGGTTTAAGTTTAAGCCAAGCTGCATTACATATCAAAGGCCCACAGTTGCTTGCATGGGGGGTTGTGGAATGTAGACTTGAGAAGGAACAAAAGTATTTCTGGATGCTAATTAGCCATGAGGGGGTTCATTGTGGCTTGTTTATCTGGTAAACACTAATGTGAGGTTAGGAGAAACCCCCCCTCCCCCCCAGTGTGAGACTAACACTTAAAGTGGACATTCAAGCGGCCAGTCAGTTCACTTTCTCTCCCTGAACATGAGGGCACGGTTGGAATGGGACTCTGAATATGTAATATTTACTCTGTTGGATTTTGATCATCTGGTGCAAGTATTATGAAATCTGTCTGTCTGAAGTCAGTAAAATGCAACTCTCTGGAAGAACCGATTGAGTGCTGCGGAACATTAACCATCATCATAATAATAACTAAATAATAACATTTGTTCATCCATCACTCCATTACTCCATTACAACTACATCACTACATTGGTGCCGTGCAAGTGACCAGAAGTGCATTTCGGACTTAGTAACAGAAGTCGGTGGGAGGAAGGACCCAGGAGTGCCAGAAGACAGTGGAATGTCCTAACAACAGTGGTGGCTGAAGACAATGATTCAGGCTTTACGTGAAGACCAGTGAACGTGG
>BLSH010142522.1:109302-126013 GCA_018402905.1 Glandirana rugosa | reverse complement strand
AAATGGTCTATTTGTTCGGTGTTACTTGGGGGAGTACCGATTAATCGTAGGTCTTTATGAAAACAAGGAAGAGTTCAGATGTAAGGTGTTGGGGGGTACGTTCGTTGACACCCGGAAACTATACATTACGTCGAACCGAATTTGAATTTGGAACCGGATTTCATTTACATGTATAATTTTTTTTGATACATATACTTTATAACGTGTTGTAAGGGGGTGAACCCAGACAAGATTAAGAATCTTGACTGGGTATTACGGTTGTTGTTTGTTGTTTGTATAGTAATGTTATGTAGACTTGAGAAGGAACAAAAGTATTTCTTGATGCTAATTAGCCTTGAGGGGGTTCATTGTGGCTTGTTTATCTGGTAAACACTAATGTGAGGTTAGGAGAAACCCCCCTCCCCCCCAGTGGGAGACTAACACTTAAAGTGGACATTCAAGCGGCCAGTCAGTTCACTTTCTCTCCCTGAACATGAGGGCACGGTTGGAATGGGACTCTGAATATGTAATATTTACTCTGTTGGATTTTGATCATCTGGTGCAAGTATTATGAAATCTGTCTGTCTGAAGTCAGTAAAATGCAACTCTCTGGAAGAACCGATTGAGTGCTGCGGAACATTAACCATCATCATAATAATAACTAAATAATAACATTTGTTCATCCATCACTCCATTACTCCATTACAACTACATCACTACATTGGTGCCGTGCAAGTGACCAGAAGTGCATTTCGGACTTAGTAACAGAAGTCGGTGGTGACAACAATCCTGTAAGGTGACAGAAGACCGTGAGGACCCAGGAAGGAGGTTTTGAGCCCTAGGACCAGGACCTGGAGAAAATTATCAACCCAAGAACTGTGCTGGGACTCCAATGTCTGGTTGTGACATAAGAGACTGATCTACAAAATTTAACAAGTTTGGAACCCCAGAAATATTCTCTGGAGATTGAAAAGTGAACCAAAAGACTGTGCTGAGGGCACGATTGGAATGGGACTCTGAATATGTAATATTTACTGGATTGGTTGGATTTTGATCATCTGGTGCAAGTATTATGAAATCTGTCTGTCTGAAGTCAATAAAATGCAACTCTCTGGAAGAATCAATTGAGTGCTACGGAAAATTAACCATCATCATAATAATAACTAAATAATAACATTCGTTCATCCATCACTCCATTACTCCATTACAACGACATCACTACAGATGCATCATTGAATAGTTGGCATAAGTGTGGTGTAAGGATGTCTTTGAGTAATTTATAATATTCTCCTATTAATCCACGAACGGAGATGGCTGCTTGAGTCCCGCTCTCCGATGCACAGGGAGACTTACAGCTACAATCCGAGCACTTAGCCCTATATGTTCGCAGCCCCGATCCTCCAGGACACCCGGTACACCAAAGGGAACGATGTCCCGTATAAGAAAAGCGGGCTCCCGGAGCCGAAGAAGCTCACAGACTTCTTTGCAGGCCCTGCGACTCCTCACAGCCAAGATGGCGCCGGCTCAGAGCAGAGCCTGGCAGTGCAGGCCGCAGGGATCGTCTCTCCCCAGAAGGACACCAAAGAAATGGATTGCACAGCCTAAGAGAGATGCAGCTGCCAGAGACACCTCCAAAAGAGCAGCCCCATCTCCATTCGCTTCACCATCGCACCAAGAACCGGTAAGCAAAAAGCACCTTGCCTTTCACCACAACAATACATGAGAGGGGGAGAGCTCAGAGGATGAACAGGACACATCTCTAGCTAATCTAACTACCACAGACAACCCAGTGTCAGAGAACACATTATAATGCATGCTGCTCACACTTCAAAAGGATCTTCAAAAGGATCTGCATAGGTCAATGTCCCACATGCAGGGTCAGATTGAAGATCTAGGAGCTTGCACTGATACTGTAGAACAACAGCTTAATAACTACGCTACTGCCTATAACAAATTAGTGGACGCACACAGAGCCCAAGCTGAGGAAATTGAGCATATACATACTAAAATGGCGGACTTAGAAGACCGCTCAAGAAGGTGTAATTTGAAAATCAGGGGTATCCCAGAATCAATCCCCACAAATGACCTGACACCCTACCTTCAGAAACTGTTCGCCTCCCTCATACCAGATCTATCTGTCCCCTCCACCGCACAATCCTGCTGCGATTAAAACGATACCTTTTCATGTTCCTAAACCACGGCAAACTAAGAAAAATACCTGAGAAATTCATTTCACACCACAACTAATTCCTTCTAACAGGGCTTCACTATATTCTCCCTGTGCCAGGCCTCCTTTCAGTGCTATACTTGAAGTATTATTTTCTTTCAGGATGTTTACTCCTCTTCCACTTAATGTGTGTTAAATACACAGTGCAGACTTTCCCTCCTAACCCTTTCTCCCCCCTCCCTTTCCAGGTTCATGTAACCCCATTTACACCAATGTGCCGGTTCAGAAAGACGCTTGTCCTCATCTTTGTCAATTGTTATACCATATGTGTATCCGTACAAAATATAGCACAGCTATGTGATACTAGGGAGACATCTCCATACATTCTAGAAGGGACCCCCCCTCCATCCCAAAGATGACTGCTAAAATTATCTCAATCAACGCTAAGGGACTAAACTCCCCCTACAAAAGAGCCATGATGTGGAAGGAAGCCCTTGCTTCTAAAGTCGATATTGTGTGTGTCCAAGAGACACACTTTGCCTCACACAAGCCCCCCAAATGCCACCACCCCAAATTCCCACATATATTCTTTGCACATGCCCCCAACAAGACTAAAGGCATGATTATAGCCTTCAGAGATACTATGGCTTTCAAATGTCACTTCCTAGACACTGACCCACGCGGTTGTTATATTATTATCGATGTCACACTCAATAATCACCGCACTACCCTAATAAACTTGTACGGGCCTAACTCCCGACAAAAAAAAAATTTTAGCCACCTACTCTCCAAAAAAATACAACTCTTTAAGTCACGGCCCATCATCATATCTGGTGACTTCAATGATGTTATGGAGCCATCCATTGACTTCACCAATCCCTCCCACAGACCAAACTCCTCGCTACACATAATTACCTATAAAGAAGAACTTTTTGACGTTTGGAGATGTCTTCATAGTACAGAACGTGATTACTCTTTTTTCTCATCTGTGCATAAGGTTTATTCTAGAATCGATCTGTTTCTGACGTATGGTACCATTGGTATTAGCACTTGGTCGGATCATGCCCCCGTTTATTTGGAGATCACTCTAACCAAATCAAGAACAATGCCGACCCCTTGGAGACTTAACACCTCCATACTGAATCACCCAGTATATCAGAAACAGATTGAGGACGCTATCAGTAACTTCTTTATAGAAAATAATGGTTCTGTTACAGATCCCACTGTATTATGGAATGCTCATAAGACTTCCTTACGAGGAACCCTTATCAATATAGCGGCCCATGAAAAGAAACAGCGCACTAAAAAAATCACCCAAATTCACTCTCGTATTCACACTCTAGAAACCCAAAATAAACACACTTATTCCCCAGCAATGGAGGAAGAACTTAGAGGCCTACAACTCCAATTAGGTACTCTTTTTACAAACTCTTATGACTTTTATATTAAAAGATTAAAATTGGCACATTACTCACTAGGCAACAAACCTGGGGCCTTTTTGGCCAAGCAATATAAACATAAAAGTAACTCTAAAAAAATCCCATACCTTAAAGACGAAAATCAAAATAAAATTTTAAACCCCGCCGACATCGCCCTCCCCCCCCCCCCCCAGATCTGGACACTATTAGAACTTTCTTAGAATCTGCCCACTTACTTACCATCCCAACAGACCAGATTGAGCAATTATCCCTCCCTTTCTGCGATAAATCCCTGGGCCAGATGGATTCGTAAACGAATATTACAAAATGCACTCACAAGTGCTTACTCCTCACCTCACCAAGGTATACAATTATATAAGCGACACAGGTACATGCCCCACGGAATTCTTAGAATCATTAATCGTAATGATACCCAAACCAGGGAAACCAACGGATTCCCCTGCTAACTTCCGCCCAATCTCCCTACTTAACGCAGACACTAAGATTTACGCCAAAATCCTTGCCAACAGAATTGCCCAAATTACTCCTTCTTTAATACATTCAGATCAAGTAGGATTTGTTCTAGGACAGCAAGCCTCAGACGGCACACGCACACTTATAAACATTATATAAAGAAAGTAAAACCGCGCTATGCTAGAAGGTTTGGAGTTTATACTAAAGGAAAAGCTGCCACATAGCGACCAACAAACTAAATCGTAATAAGACAGAGATAAAATAATAAGTGGCGCTAAATCCCTCAGTTTAAAAATAGGATTCAACCAATCGTATCAATTTTGTATAATATACAAAGTATGTCTATCGTCAAGTAGACATATATATCCACGAACAGTGCTGTCAGTGAAGGAGATGATATAACGTAATAGGTGCTTCAAAGATCATTAAAAAGCATAACAATAATGAAAATAACGTCCAAAATACAAATAGTGGTGATGAGGAGCAAGGTGTTAGGTCCTTATAGAGGCTCATCAAAAAGTCCCAAGGGACTGTGCTCCTCAGTGGGTGTGAACAATAGTGACAGATTATCCAATCAATGTGAATAAGTGACAATGTAGTCCAACAAAAAAAGTCGAATTGTGATAGTCTTAAAATATAAATACAGTAGTGCTTGTAAAGTAGTGATGATTATTGACATGGTGAGTCATAAAGAATAGTATAAATATCCGGATCAATCCAAAAACAGTAGAAATCAAGGCTTACCAGATGGAGAAAATATTTGCGCATGAATATATTAAAGGGATGGGAGGGTCTTTCTTCTCTGAGGTGGGCCCGTCACACAATCATAGGGAGGTCAACAGACCTAAACTGGGTAGAGGGACGTCACACAATCCAATGCGATGGATCCGGCACAGTTTTGTTCTCCTCTCCACTTGTCAGTTCCCAGGGGTATGGCTCCAGCCTCAAATAAATATAAAAAGGAGGGAGGACTCTCCCTATTGTAAAATACCCTCTATCATAGAGTGTAACTTTTTTTGATGATCAAATTGTAAAGATCGACAATAAACAATATAAAATACACGAAATCCACAAGCTCATGGTAAAATTTGTAAAAAGCCGTGCAGCAGTTTAGGGTCAGCAGTGCCCGATGCGTTTTGTCTAAATAGGCGTCGTCCAGGGGTTGCCGACCCCCCAAACAGCTGCACTTATATACCCTTAGTGGGTTATACTGAAAAAACACCACTTCCGGTCATGGCGGAACGGCGTGCGTTCCACCATGATACTTCCAGTTCTGCAAACAGAAGTTAAATACATTATAAGTCATACAAAAGTCATCATTCTTATTATTAATAGTAGTGAATGTTATAGGGGGATATGGAGTGTTGAAAAATGACACTAAAAAGCAGAGTTTCGCACCGCCGTACACGGCGTGCGTTCCAAGGGCCATTTCCGCCGGGAAATGACACAGCGGATATGACGTAATGGATGTAGTCGAAAGCCGGCAACCGCGTCTAGAACACATGTTTGCGTTCCACCGCGGAGCATGTTTGTGTTCCACTATAGATAGACTGGGAATTGAATATTCCTGATGGGCAGAAAATTAGAATTGAAACATATCTGTATGTAATCCTGGGGGGTGGCTGGACACACGCTAGTGAGTCGTTATGTGTTCAAAGTGTTCCGCCCAGAGAACAAAAAATATTTTATAAAATTAAAACAAAAGTTCAAATTAAAAGGAAACACCTAGCGAGTCATTCATATTAGAAGGCACTTGCCGGAAGTAGAGGTCTGAATATGTAAACATGCAGCGAGTAGCAGTGTACCTGATATAGAATTGATCTATCGTTTGACCATCTATCAAAAGGTATTAAAAATGTTTTATATAATATGGGAGTAAGAATGGGAATAAAAATAAGTAATAAAAAATACATAGAAATAGTATTTGCAAGGCATTAAAAGAAAAGCATACCTAGATGTCATAAAGTGCATAAAGAAGAAAAAAATATCACTAGAATTGTTAACAGTACACCAGATGGGCAGGTGTAAACGAGACTATGGGTCCACTGGTATAACAAGGATAGATATATCGGTTATGTGGCTGTAGTATATATGTTCTGCACTTCTGCGCTATGTGGCAGCTTTTCCTTTAGTATAAACTCCAAACCTTCTAGCCTAGCGCGGTTTTACTTTCTTTATATACTGTCTACACAAACATATAACACTGCAGCTTGGCCTTCTCACACCATCATGGATATCTTTGAATATAGAGCATCCAGGAAAATCACCACAGAGGGTGTTTTTACACCTTCCGGCCCCAACACTGAAGTGGGAGGCCTGTTCATGAGGCTGAAAAACCTCATGACCTCCGAACTACACCTCGAATGGGACGTAGATTTTTTAAATCAGTACATTGGCGAACAAATAAAGAACTCATTCTACAAGATCTAGACAAATTACATATTAAGAAAAACAGATCAGACAATGCCCTCAAACAGGGGCTGGAATCTTTATGTGAAAGGAAGGACCTCATCATCCGACCTGCGGACAAAGGAGGAGGAATCGTGGTCCTCGACAAAGCTGACTATATGACTGAGATGAGACACATCCTGAGTGATCGATCTACATACAAACCACTGTCTAAAGACCCGACATTGACCTACAAGAAAGAGCTTAAGGCTCTGGTGGATAAGGGTTTCTCTAAAGGAATTTTAAACAAGAAGGAGAGGGCGTTCCTGATACCGAAGGCCCCTCGGATTCCCATACTCTACTATCTACCGAAGATTCATAAATATCCCCAAAACCCACTCCATCACATCCCGGGTGGGAAAATATGTAGATCATTTGCTACAGCCTCTGGTCAGAAAGACACCTTTGTTTCTTCAGGATACGAAGGACGTCATTAATCTCTTAAATCACAAGTACACACCCAGATGTTGATTGCTACTGCAGAGGTAGCTTCCTTGTATATCTGTATTCCACACCAGAAGGGTATTGAAGCAGTTACACATTTCTTGCTTAAGGATGACACTATTCCAGCTATACAGAAGAAGTACATCATTGAATTGCTTGAGTTTGCAGCATTACACAATTACTTCTGGTTCGACCATGCTTTTTATCATCAAATCAGAGGTGTTGCCATGGGGGCGAAATTCGCCCCTAGCTTGGCTAATATTTTTATGGCGAAATGGGAGGAAGACGTTGTCTATGCCCTTCAGCCACCACAGTTGCGGTTGTGGGCCCATTACATAGATGACGTTCTCCTCCTTTGGGAGGGGACAGAACATGAGTTAAACAATTTCTTTGAAGTCCTGAACTCTAACAATAGGGGTATCTCCCTTTCTCATGAGTCGAGCAGGACCGAGATGCACTTTTTAGACCTGCAAATTATGATTAAGGACGACAAAATTGATGCTAAAACTTACTTCAAACCCACTGACAGAAATGGATTTATACCAAAGGACAGCTGTCATCATGAATCATGGCTCAAATCGGTCCCTCTGAGCCAATTCTTAAGACTCAGGCGCAATTATTCAGACACCAAGGATTACCTCGATCAAGCCAATGTTTTGTAGGGGAGATTCATTGATAGAGGGTATGAAGAAGGCTTAGTCAGAGAAGAACTCAATAAAGCCCATGTAACCAACAGGATGTCACTATTGGAAGAAAAACCTAAGACTCAACATATGGAGGATAACCATTTTAAATGGTCTTTCTTCACCACTTTCTCCCTTCAGCATAGACAGATCAATCACATCTTCAAAAAGCATTGGGGGTACTCCAAAGTGATAGGGTGTTGGGGCCCCTGTTACCTCCAAGGGCGAAAGTCATATACAGAGGAGCACCAGCTCTGCGACATAGGATTGCTCCTAATGTTGTGGAACCCCCTAAAAAGTTAAGTTTTTTTCACGACCTGAAAGGTTTCTACCCTTGTCGTAAATGTCGGGTTTGCAATCTGAACCGGAATAAGGGTAGAAAAACTGTTGAATTCTCCTCAACCGTTACCAAGATGTCTTATCCTATCAAGTGCTTTTGTACTTGCGAGACCAGGAATGTGGTGTACCTGCTTACATGTCCTTGTGGTAAACAGTACGTGGGAAGGACTATTAGAACATTCTCGATACGTGTTAGCGAACACATCACTAACATCATTAAAGGGAAAACGAACCATAGTGTTCCTAAGCACTATCTCAGGGTTCATAACAGAAACCCTGAGGGCACTACATTTTCAGTTATAGATCGATATGTCCCCCAATGGAGAGGAGGTTTTGGATTTATAAATTGAAGAGTTTTTTCCCTTTTGGTCTCAACACAGATTGGGATATCAACTTGTTCATTAACAAAGCCTGACCTCTTATTGTTGGGGCCCCCTCTTACACCGTGAATATCAGTCCTACCTTTTACTTTACATACATATTAATATATACACCTACCATTTAATATGTGCCCTCCAACCCCACTTCTGATCGCAACTTAATAAGTGCAGAACATATATACTACAGCCACATAACCGATATATCTATCCTTGTTATACCAGTGGACCCATAGTCTCGTTTACATCTGGTGTACTGTTAACAATTCTAGTGATATTTTTTTCTTCTTTATGCACTTTATGACATCTATGTATGCTTTTCTTTTAATGCCTTGCAAATACTATTTCTATGTATTTTTTATTACTTATTTTTATTCCCATTCTTACTCCCATATTATATAAAACATTTTTAATATCTTTTGATAGATGGTCAAACGATAGATCAATTCTATATCAGGTACACTGCTACTCGCTGCATGTTTACATATTCAGACCTCTACTTCCGGCAAGTGCCTTCTAATATGAATGACTCGCTAGGTGTTTCCTTTTAATTTGAACTTTTGTTTTAATTTTATAAAATATTTTTTGTTCTCTGGGCGGAACACTTTGAACACATAGCGACTCACTCGTGTGTGTCCTGTCACCCCCTGGATTACATACAGATATGTTTCAATTCTAATTTTCTGCCCATCAGGAATATTCAATTCCCAGTCTATCCATAGTGGAACACAAACATGCTCCGCGGTGGAACGCAAACATGTGTTCTAGACGTTGTTTCCGGCTTTCGACTACATCCGTTAAGTCATATCCGCTGTGTCATTTCCCGGCGGAAATGGCCCTTGGAACGCACGCCGTGTACGGCGGTGCGAAACTCTGCTTTTTAGTATCATTTTTCAACACACCATATCCCCCTATAACATTCACTACTATTAATAATAAGAATGATGACTTTTGTATGACTTATAATGTATTTAACTTCTGTTTGCAGAACCGGAAGTATCATGGTGGAACGCACGCCATTCCGTCATGACCGGAAGTGGTGTTTTTTCAGTATAACCCACTAAGGGTATATAAGTGCAGCTGTTTGGGGGGTCGGCAGCCCCTGGACTACATCTATTTAGACGAAACGCGTCGGGCACTGCTGACCCTAAACTGCTGCACGGCTTTTTACAAATTTTACCATGAGCTTGTGGATTTCGTGGATTTTATATTGTTTATTGTTGACCTTTACAATTTGATCATCAATGAAAGTTACACTCTATGATAGAGGGTATTTTACACTACGGAGAGTCCTCCCTCCTTTTTATATTTATTTGAGTCTGGAGCCATACCCCTGGGAACTGACGAGTGGAGAGGAGAACAAAACCGTGCCGGATCCATCGCATTGGATTGTGTGACGTCCCTCTACCCCGTTTAGGTCTGTTGACCTCCCTAGGATTGTGTGACGGGCCCACCTCAGAGAAGAAAGACCCTCCCATCCCTTTAATATATTCAGGCGCAAATATATTCTCCATCTGGTAAGCCTTGATTTCTACTGTTTTTGGATTGATCCGGATATTTATACTATTCTTTATGACTCACCATGCCAATAATCATCACTGCTTTACAAGCACTACTGTATTGATATTTTAAGACTATCACAATTCGACTCATCGTTTTTTTGTTGGACTACATTGTCACTTATTCACATTGATTGGATAATCCATCACTATTGTTCACACCCACTGAGGAGCACAGCCCCTTGGGACTTTTTGATGAGCCTCTATAAGGACCTAACACCTTGCTCCTCATCACCACTATTTGTATTTTGGACATTATTTTCATTATTGTTATGCTTTTTTATGATCTTTTAAGCACCTATTACGTTATATCATCTCCTTCACTGACAGCACTGTTCGTGGATATATATGTCTACTTGACGATAGACATACTTTGTATATTATACAAAATTGATAAGATTGGTTGAATCCTATGTTTAAACTGAAGGATTTAGCGCCACTTATTATATTATCTCAAACTTATAAACATCACACAATGGGCAGAGCACCACAAAATCCCCGCACTACTCATATCCCTAGACGCCGAAAAGGCCTTTGATAGGGTTCATTGGCTCTACATGAAAGAAACGTTAAAAAAAATTTGGCTTCACAGGTCGAATTTTATCCGCCATGTCAACTTTATACACCTCCTCAAACGCAAAGGTATGGACTAATTGATTTCTCTCAGCTCCTTTTCCCTTAACCAACGGCACCAGACAAGGGTGCCCACTATCGCCCCTTATCTTCTCTCTAATTATTGAGCCCCTCGCAGCCCATATACAAGCACATCCTCTCATTACCGGAATCAATATTGGCCCTACACACCATAAAATAGGACTATATGCAGACAATGTAGTCCTTGCCCTATCTAATCCCCTTCAATCCCTTCCTCATCTCTACAAACTCCTGGAACACTTTGGAACTATCACTCTTTACAAGCTCAATAACTCGAAATGCCAAATTCTCCCCATAGGCCTCAATAACATAATTAAAAACCAAATACTGAGTGCTGTTCCCTTCTCATGGGCCCCCCTCTCTGCCTTACAATACCTAGGAGTTCAGATCACCTCTCCAACCTCAAACCTTCTCTCAACCAACCTAGCAAATCTCATTGTTACATTGGAGAAGGGAGTGAAAAATCTCTCAATGTTTATACTACCGCATATTTTATATATGTTTAGATCCCTTCCCATTCCAATTATTCCGGCACATCTCAAAAAATTACAAAACATAATAAACTCTTATATTTGGAATGCCAGACACCCAAGAATTAAAGCATTCATACTCCTTCGACCAACGTCATATGCCGGTCTTGTGGCTCCAAATGTCGCAGTATATTATAAACCTACTATTCTGACTATGCTGAAGAAATGGTGGAACCCTAAACAACAACCCCCTATATGGCGACAAATTGAAACAATAGCTCTAGGCAAAGACCCTAAGCATGTTCTAGGTGCAGTAGCTATTTCTCTGATTGCAGGAAAACAATTTATGAGTACAATTATTGCAGCACTTAGAGTATGAGGCTCAATCAATGGTCCTCATAACTCAATATCTCGTAAGGCTCTTCATAAACTCCCACTTGGAACCCTGGAACATCTCATCCCACACCTCTCATTAGCCTCATGGGCCGCAGCGGGCATTTCCACCATTGGTCACCTCTATCACCTCTATCATCAGGACCATATACAACCGTTTCAATCTTTTTCAAAAAAGGACAAAACTTCCTTTTATAAATACCTCCAAGTAAGACATACTCTTCAATCTATAAGGGACCTCCACAAAGACACAGTAGAAGATCTCCTCAACCTGTTTGATTCTGTGAAAATTCCCTGGAAAGGGATATCACCAATCTACAAGATTCTCACCAAACCCTCCCCCACAGAAAAAAACACATCTATGATCAAATGGGAGCACTCCCTATAATTTAACATATCACAGGATCAGTGGTACGTGGCAACTTCGATCCCATTGAAATACTCCAGATGCATTACCCATTGGGAATTGGCGCAGAAACTACTACATCATTGGTATATCACACCTAATAAATTAGCAAGAATGTTTCCTAACCAATCTAATCAATGTTGGAGGAAATGTGGAACAACAGGGTCACTTCCACACATATGGTGGTATTGCCCAACCCTCACTACCTTCTGGGGTGATGTGTTCAAACTGGCAAAAGAAATTACTGGTATAATTATGGAACCAGACCCAACTTTAGCTTTACTGAACATAAACTTGGACAAATATCCAAAAGAGTTCCATTGCCTTCTCACTCATCTCCTTATTGCAGCTAAACTATCCATAGCTCGTAAATGGAACATATCCTCCCCACCAACTCTGCAAACCACCATTGACATCATAAATGACCATGCTCATTACGAATATATGTTCGCAAAAGCCCACCTCCAGTTGAACACATTCTTCCAGCTGTGGAACCCTTGGCTACAACACCCTAAAGGAACTTTGAAAATGTAGCAGCGTTAAGCAGCCAATGTCCATGATTATCTCTGCGTTTTCTACCCTGCACCATTAAACCATAGGCTGGCAGCAATAATAGACCCTCAACCACCTGATGGAAACACCACCTATCCATCGACTATTCTCAATCTCCATTAAACAAACCCACCTCTGAACCGGCACATACACACCCTGAACCTCCCCACCCCATACCCCCCTAAGCTCCTCCTTATTTCCGCCACCCCTTATCCCCCTCTTCAATCTCAAGAAAGAATATCTGAACTATTACGAACTGTTACACACCTCCGGATAATTACTACTCTAAATGTTATAACTCTTGTTCCATAGAGGCTTTAGAGCTATCTGAGGTCCTTAAACACTTAAATATTTAGACCCCCTCAACAAACTAAGGGGTAAGTATTCATAGTATTAAAAGGATGGCGCTAATCCAAATAAGGAGTATAGATTAGAGGAAAATAGGGGTCAACCTATATCTACCTAAACACTCTAGATAAACCTTGTGTTTAAGAACGTGGTAAGGAATATTCTAACAATGCATGTTAATCCACAAACATTGATTATACAGTTAAAATTGTGATCAACATAAAGTGCTTAATCCAGTGCTAAACTGAAATCCAAGTCAATAATGAATAAATTGTGCTCCAAAAAAGATAAAAGTGAAGTTCATCCAGGGTGTTTAAAGGAAAATAAGTACAAATGTAGTTCTGTACTCGAAAGTAGTTCAAATAAATGTGCAGGAGTATAATGTTCCAAGTGACATCAATAATATTCCGAATGTGGTGAAAAAACAGGTGGGATGGGTTGATCTTGGCAATCCAAACCCTAGTGAATTCAAGGCTTACCGGATGGTAGATATATTTGTGCCAGAATATATAACATGGTCCAGGTCCTCACAGTGTAAGGGATTCACGTCACACTATCCACAGAGGATCGGAGAGGCCTTCACAGGGACGAGCGTCACACTATCCTGTATCTGTCCGTCAGTTAGGTCCAGTGGAAGTGGTCTTTGAAGATCCCAGCAGGAGGCTCAGTCATCGGCTTCCAGAGCGTAAATATTCACACAGACCAGAGTGAGTTCCCCTCTAAGATGCAGCAGGTTCCCATTTGGGGAATCTGGGGATCTCACTTATTAACAAACACAGCTGAACCCCGTTAATACTCACAGTATTATTAAGGGATCAATATAAAGCTCGCTTAATTACTTCTTGAGTAATACAGAACCTCAGATAAGCTCCTTTATAACTTACAGTTTATAGTTCGTTGTTTATGGAATTTATGTACTGGTGGTTATATCATACCAAACTACAACTACTGTTACTTTGTAACCCTTTTCTTTTTTCAAAGCTTCAATAAAACATATTGATACAAAAAAATCCATCACAGCCAGGGGATTTAGCATTAGGGAGAACCTGAATGGCTTTCAATAATTCTGGGGTGGTAAATGGTATGTTGAGATCTGCTAGTTGACCATGGGAGAGTGAAGGAAGTTTGATTTGGGTTAAGAATTGGTTAATCGCCTTCTCCTTAATGTTGTATAGGTCTTCATAATAACATCTGAATCCATTGGCTATTGCTTGGGGATCTTGGAGTTCATCTTTGGTAAGGGGGTGTTTCATATAGGGAATTTTGGATTTGGTACGTAAGCCCACGTACATGTAAAACCATATTCTTCCATGCTTTATTGTTGGTAGCATAGTGTTTTGCCTTGAGTCTATGGTGTTGTGTTTCAAACTTGTCTAAGAGTGTGGCTCTAAGTTCTTGTCTAAGATCCAGGAGCTTGATTTTCGTGGTGTGGGAGGGAGTGATCGATTTTGAGATTCTGCCAATTTGATTTCCATGGTTGGCTGATCAATTCCCTGTGTCTTCTTCCTTTTTGCCTTGGTACCCAATTTAATTCCACAAAAAGCTTTATTGAGTGTAAAACAATACAGTACATGTTCATTGCCAAAGTTCAAAACAATGAGTAGTAATACCGCAATAGCAGTCTAGTACAGAGAATAAAGCATTAAAACGTAACTTTAAGATTCAAGTAAAGAAACATTGCATAGTTGAATATAAAGAAGATGGGGGTTTATCGTTTACAAACATATTTATGTTATTGTAAAAATGAAGAATTATGGCATAAGGATACTTATGTGGGAGAGTTGAGAATGATTATTCAGTGAAGTCTATAGCCAGCTAAATAAATGTGGGGATATTCGAGGGGCAATAAACGTAGTACTGGGTAGAACATGAAGGAAAGTACTGAGAAGGGGAGGGGGCAAGAATGTAGAGGGATGGGAATAGGGGGAAGGGAAGGAGAAGGGTAGGGGGAAGGGGGGGGGGCAGGGTAGACCAGTCGTTAATCGGGCGTATAGCCTTGCTCTCGTTATATAATAATATTTTGCAATTTAATTGGAGTCTAATATGCTGCGGTAATGTGTCGAGTCTTTGTAATTAATCCAGCATAACCATATCTTATGGTACAAAGAGATGTTCTCTGCAGCTATTGCTATCAATTCTTCCATATCTTGAATTCTATTTAATCTAGTGACCCAATCTTTAACTGTGGGAATTTTCCTTTGTTTCCAGAGGCTTGGAATGCAGAGCCGGGCAGAATTTACCATGTGCATTACCAGGGATTTTTTGAATGAGCCTTTCATGTAGTTGGAGAAGTGGAGGAGGTATTGTTGGACAGTACATTCTATTTGTTCAGAGGTGACTTTGCAGATAATATCATGGATGGTTGACCAATAGGGAACTATGAGGGGACACTCCCACCATATGTGGAGCATCGTACCTGGGTGGGAACCGCATCTCCAGCAGGCGTCTGGGATATTAGGAGACATTAAGTGCAGCAGGTGGGGTGTTCTGTACCAATGTGTCAGAACTTTATAGTTGTGTTCCTGGACTGACACATTAAGAGTGCCCTTTAGGGCTGTTGAACAGGCCATTTTCCATTGATCTGGTGTAAGGTCTTGACTTTTCGGGGAGGCCCAGGCTTTGATTATTGGGTTTAAGGAATTTGTGTCGGATAGAGAGAGAAGGGAATAAATGATCGCAATTAGATGTTTCTGGGGAGGGCCAAGGCAGAGTTTTTCAAAATCCGTCACAGGTCTCGAGACTGCTGATTTGTTTACTGCATTGGTGAGATAATGACGGATTTGGAAATAGGGCCACTGCGCAATTTTAGGGGAATTGTATGACTCCGAAAGGGTGTCACTGGGGATAAACTTGCTGTTGCAAAAAAAGTGGGTGGCTTTGAGATTCAGTAATGCGTTGGGTAAGGGAAAGTTTTTATCCTGGCCTGGGGGGAAATCAACGTTATCTATGATGGGAGTCAATGGCCCAGGGATAGATATTAGCTTAGGGTTTTTGGAAATAGTTTGCATAGTAGAAAGGATAGGTGGAATTAGTGGATGGTCTTTAGCTCTTAGAAGTTTGAACCCTCCCCTGGACCAGGCCAAGTTACTGAGTGGGGCTCCTAGTATGCGGTTCTCAAGGTCAACCCAGTCTTTTGAGGGGGAATGCACATGGTGGTCAACTAACCTAGTCAGGAGCGTTGCTTGGTGGTATTTTTTGAAGTTTGGCAATCCGATGCCCCCCTCATTCTTTGAGGCTGAGAGTCGGGTGAGGCTGATCCTGGGTGGGGATTTCTTCCAAATAAAGGAACTTATCTTGGCATTCAGAGTCCGAAAGAAAGAACCGGGTAGGGCCATTGGGATGGCTTGGGCCAAATAAAGAAATCTCGGAAGAGCAGTCATCTTGAGTGAAGCAGCTCTTCCGAACCATGAAATGCCCAACCTAGACCAACTATCTAGGTCATTGGTGCATTTCTGTAAAAATGGATGGAAATTGAGATCGTAGAGGTCTCCTAATCTGGCTGGAAGTCTGATTCCTAGGTAAGGGATTTCGGAGGATCGCCATTCAAAAGAGGAAGAATCTGCGCAAGCTTGTAGCGCGGAGTTTGATATGGTCACGTTTAGGGCGTGGGATTTCTTGAAATTTATTTTGAAATTGGAGAGTTTTCCATATTTCTCGAATTCACTCAGGACATTGGGTAAAGTTTTATTTAAAGTTCTTTAGGGTGCGGGATTTGCACTGGTATAGTTTGAGGCGCGATGTTCGAACGCGTCTAAGAAGGAGAAAACTTACCGCTAGGAGGCTTTAGGGAATGGATCCTTAGTCTGAAGGTCGGTCTAATCCTCTGGAGATGCTAGAGTTAAAGGTAGGTAAAAATGTCTTTACGTGGTTACTGGATCTATCAACCAGATCCAACCCGTAAAGTACCAAGCCTTCTCGACGAAGTGAGTTCTACTGACGAGAAGGCTCTAAAGAAATAAACCGGGTTCGGTAGGGTTACCGGGATGGGCCAAGAAAGAAA
>BLSH010142522.1:91752-108155 GCA_018402905.1 Glandirana rugosa | reverse complement strand
GCGAAGGGAAAATGAAGGTGAGACGATTACGGATGGGGATTGTGGGAGTTTCAGGAGAGAGACTTACAGTCCCCCGAGTTATGGGACCTCTTCTCCTGGGACCAAGAGTTACTCTACGTGTCCGAGGCTCGGGTTTAACAGAAGGAGGTCCTCTGCGTAAAATCTCCGGGAAGGTAAGGGTTTACATGTTTGTTTTCTATGGGGAGGCATATGGTACGAAGGAGTGAACATAGGTTTAGGTTTCCTCATCAGTAAAATTATCGACCTTTAGAGGGGAATTAGTAAAGTCTGCTCGACCGCCTAGGTCTCCCTTCTAAGCTTTTGTTTGTACATTTGGGAATGGAAGGGCCTCTAAAATGCGTCTCCTGGAGGAAGACAATTTGGGCTCGGAGCCTGTGCATCTCATTGAGAACCAGGGTCCTCTTCTCCAGGGTATTGAGCCCCCTGACATTCAGAGAGAGGACTTTGAGGGTGTTAGGGGTAGGCATTAGCAGAGTGGAAGTAAAAGGGAAGCGTTAACTGTGTCCGATATAACAGCTGGTCTCTGTAGAACCAGGGGTAGTGGGAGAAGGGGTTAGGAGAGGGAAGGTGCGTAAGGTAACTGTTGGAAGGAGGTAGGCAGGGAATAACGTGGGGGTTCAGGGGGGCAGAGGACTTGTGGGGTGGTGAATAAAAGCACCAATCCACTTGGGGGCGCCTCGTCAAGAACAGTCCAGAGGAGCCGGACTGAAAGGGGGGTAGGTGGCTTTACGCGGGGAAAGGAGGTGGCAAACCAATGGGGAGAGATGATGGCCTAATGTTGCAAACTTATTTGGATTAGAGGAAGATGAGTCGTATCGTAACATAAACAGTAAGCATCAAAAACATAGTCTGAATATGTTGTAATAGCAGTTAACAGTTAACCATATAACAGCCGTAAGGTCTGGGAGACCCGACAAACCCGAGAACGAGGGTCCCGAGCCTGTCAGGCAACCCATTAACTTGGAATATGAGGCAGAGGGATGGGGACCCATGAGCCACGGCTCCAGACGGCGGGACTTGGCCGAAGCCAAGGACATCCCGTCGGGTAGAGTCCTCGGGTCTTCCTTAGGATATCCCGGGTATCACTCGGCCTGTAACATACAGACCGAGGAGGGGGGAAAACACCCCAAACGGGCCAAGAATCGAGCGTAGAGCGTCCGGATTCTGTCCCGCACTACGGGTTCCTCCAACTCTGCTCCGCGGCATCTTAACATAAACTAGAAACTGAACAAGAGTAACACAATATACATTGGTGGTTTGTAGTTGGCTGTGGTCTGAAGCTTAAGTATGGCAGTAAAGGATGGGAGAAAGGTAGGGGACAGGGAGAGTAGTTTGAGACAAGGGTCAGGGAGGAGGGTAAGATGCTAGAGAAGGGAAGCAGCTTAAAGAAGAGGAAGAGTGCTAAACAAAACCCCAATATAACCTTATGCGAATCCTGGGGGGGAGCAACTACTTGGTTAGAACAAGGAACAACTCAAGGAAGAAGTTGCCACCAGAGCCAGAGATCAAGACGACATTCGCTTCAATGACAGTGAGGTGAAAATCTTCCAAGACCTTTCACAGGTCACCTTAGGGCACAGAAGAGCTTTGCGACCTATTCTCTCTGCCCTACGTGAACGCAGAATAGTGTACAAATGGAAGTTCCCCTTTGGACTCTGTGTGACGATTGGTGGTCGCTCCTTCACCCTCCATACACCAGCGGACTTGACCCAATTATTATAGTTACCATTCCAACTAGCCCCCCCTGACATTGGTAGGTATCGTCAGTGTTCACAAATAAAAAACTCTATTACCAGCATATGTGCAGTCTTCTCTGGCGAGCTGTCTATGATAGAGCTTCATTCAGGTGAGTTAGTGGTGAAAACAAGGCCGAACATCTGAGAAGCAAGCGTTTGATACAGTCTGTTGATGCAAGGTACCAAGGGGACAGGTTTAGTCTTATTGATAAGAGGGGCCAGGAAGATAAGCCAAGTAGGAGAAAAAGAAGAAGGGGTCAGATGGGGGGAGGGGGAACAAGAGTACCTTAACTGCCGATGCGACCAGAAAAAACGTTGCTTAGAAGGGTGGTTCAGTTATCAGCCGGGAGGTCAACTTGTTGTGCCGGGACTTGGACCGGTCCGGGGCCTCTCCTGTTGCGTCTGTAGGGAGTCGAGTTAAAGCGACGTCCAGGAGTGCGTTGTTCCGAGGGAGGGGGGGCGAGATCCTTCCAGGCTGGCGGGATCGCGAATTCCTGGTACCACTCTGGGACAGGGATGTCAGGCAAGGCTGTGAATTCAAAAAATTGGGTCAAGTCCGCTGGTGTATGGAGGGTGAAGGAGCGACCACCAATCGTCACACAGAGTCCAAAGGGGAACTTCCATTTGTACACTATTCTGCGTTCACGTAGGGCAGAGAGAATAGGTCGCAAAGCTCTTCTGTGCCCTAAGGTGACCTGTGAAAGGTCTTGGAAGATTTTCACCTCACTGTCATTGAAGCGAATGTCGTCTTGATCTCTGGCTCTGGTGGCAACTTCTTCCTTGAGTTTGTAGTTAGAGAAGCAGCAGATGATGTCTCTAGGGGGATCGCCCTCTCTACCTCTAGGTCTCAGGGCTCTATGAGCACGATCAAATTCGATCGGAGAGTCTTGTGGGCGCTCAATGAGGTTATTGAATAAGGATTGTAGAGCAAGGGGTATCTGATCATGCTCCACGCTCTCTGGAATACCTCTTATCCTGAGATTTTTCCTCCTCCCTCGATTATCGAGGTCCTCCAGGCGGCGTTGTAGTTCGATCATGTGGAAGTGATAGTTAGCACTGTATTGCTGTAAGTCCCTGATGTCTTCGTCGTGTCTGCCCGCCGCTCGCTCGACCTCCTCTAATCTGTCAGAGACACCTCGTAGCTCGTCTTTGAGTTCAAGGACTGCTTCAGTGAGGGCTCCTTTAATGTCAGAGGCTATGTTTTGTAGGTCTGACATTTTAGGGACCTGTTGAATCAAGTCCACGAGTCTATCATGGCTGAGCTGCATGCTTGCTTTAGAAGAGTTGTCCTCTGCTTTGCATGCCATGCCTGTTGGACTCTGGGCCGCACCCGAGGTAGAGGCCTCGACACTCTTTGGGGTCCGCGGGCGGAAAAGCTCCGGGAGGTTACGATTCGGTTGTGGCTGAGGGGTTTGGGAGAAGGGCAGCTGTCTTCCTATTTTTCCCATAATCCGCTAATAAAAGCTGTAGAGGCCTCCAATCTCTCCCCTGGTGCCGGAGCTCCGGGTTTAGGCAGCCATCCCGACAGCGTGGCAGGCCGCGCCCGCGGGTTCCTTTTATAAGTGCAGTCCCTGGGGTGTGTTAATAGGGGCCACTGTGACCTTATGGCAGGGTCTGGAACCTCGGATTGGCTGCTGAAGGGGTTATTGGAGCCGCCGTGGCCTAGGCCACAAATGAAGCCGCGGCCTAAATTTCGGGCGTCCCGGAGGTCGGCCGCGGATTAACAAACTTTTTAGTCCAGGCTGTAGGGGAAGGTGCGGGGAAGCCTCCAAGGTGTGATGCTGGTGCTCACCTTGTACAGGGAGTTCGGATGCCGGATGATTGTGTCTGGGGAGCCGGAGCTCATCCAGAACACGTCCGCTCTCCACCGCGTCCAAGCCACGCCCCTCTTGGTACCCAATTTAATGAGTACCCCCCTCATAAATGCTTTGTGCGCATTCCATAAAATGGCTGGGTCTGACACTGAACCAACATTGTGATGGAAGAACTCTTTTGTTTGATGCTGTAGGGAATCAGCATATAATGTAATTTTCAAAAGCTGGGCATTGGCTTTCCATATTTTACATGATGGAAGAGACAATGTGCCTGATATTGTAATGCTGGTAGGGGCATGGTCTGCCAAGGTTATGGGTGTAATGTCAGAGCAGCTGGTTTTTTTGTAACAACCATTTGTCAGTTAGGAAGTAATCTATGTCTATGCGCATGTACATATTGTGGACCGGAGAATGGTAGGTATACTCTCGTCTAGTAGGATGATGGCAATGCCAAACATCATACAAATCATTATTGGTAATGAATTTCCTCATGGCAGATGTTTGTCTAGAACTGGGATTTGTTGTAACCAATATGTGGTCTGGAATGGTGTTGAAGTCTCCACAGAGGATTAGGGCCCCCTTTTTTACTTGTCAGATCTTTTTTGTTATTTTGTTAAGGAAGTGTACCTGTGGCTGATGTATCTGCCTATCGATCAGAAAAGTTATTGTGCAACTGAATGTTCACAGAGCGATATATGGCAATAAGAAGATGTAAGGGATGTCTTAATGTGTACTACTAGGTTCTGCATTATGTTGGAACTGTGTCTCTTGGATGCATAAGATTTGTCAGGATTGGTCTTTGGCTGTTTGCCATAAGGATGCTCTTTTGGCCGGATGGTTTAGGCCATTGACATTGAGAGACAGTAGTTTAACTGCCATGTAGTAAGAAGAATAAAGTAGCTGGGATCATACTCACAGGACCAGATGCCATTATCAATCAATGGAGGTGAAAGAGATTGTCCAATTCTGACTGTTGTTGACTAGAGCTTCTCTCTGGATAGGAAGTTGGATGAAGTAAGTGAAGTGTGTAGCTGGATGGATAGAAGATCTGGAACATAACAGATACCAAACCTTAAGACAAACAAAAAAAAATGTAGTATTGCAGAATGAATCAGTGGAATATTTTTGCATTAAGTACTGGGGTTTTGAGTCTTTAAGCCAAACAGAGCGGCATTGGAGCAGCAAAAGGGGCCAGTGAGGAATTTAGATTTAAGCTTCCCTCTTTAGATCAATGAGAACCACACCAATCAGATTCATTGGTGGTAGCCATTGAGGAATAATTCTTTCAGGTGTTCTCCAGGCTCCTGGGGGCACAGCAGAGACTGGTATTATGCCCCAGGAATGTAGTAGATCCATGCCTTTTTCTACCATGGTGCTTTGAGGGTTGTTTCCATTTATATAGCAGTTTATGATTACGGAGTGCCTTAGTAATTGTGGATAGCTGTCTCCTGACATCTAGGGTGTGTTTAGCAAAGTCAGCAAAAAATTGGATCGTATTGTAGGGACTTGGAAGTTGTTCCAGAGTGTGTGATTTAGCCAAGACTTGTTCTTTTATATGGTAAAATTGTACTCTAAAAAAAAAATGATGTGCAGTTGCTTGTGGGAGATATGAGGCTTGGCTTACCTCAGGGTTGTGTGCTGTGTTGTCCAGTCTCATTCTTGCCTTTGCCTTGGTACATTTTCCCATTTATCCTTCCTTCAATGACATGAAGTTTGCCAGTACCATATGCAAACAATAGCCCCACATCATTATGTTCCCACCTCCAAACTTCACTGTTGGTATGGGGGTATTTTTGGGGTGATGTGCCATTTGACCTCCAAAATATGGTGTGTATTATGACATCCAATTGACAGTTCAATTTTGGTCTCATCTGACCAGGCTATATTCTCCCAGTAATTCACAGGCTTGTCTAAATGTCGTGCAGCAAACTTTAAACAAGCTTCAATATGCTTTTTCTTCAACAATGAAGTCTTGGTGAGCGTGCATACAGGCCATTGTGGTTGAGTGTATTACTGATTGTTTTCTTTGAAACAAGTGTACCTGCTAATTCCATGTTTTTCTGAAGCTCTTCACAAGTGGTCCTTGGCTGTTGCACAATTCTTCTGATAATTCTTTTCACTACTACAGAAATCTTGCGAGGAGCACTTCGTCATGGCTGGTTTATGGTGAAATGATATTTTTTCCACTTCCAGAATATGGCCCCAACAGTGCTCACTGGAGAATTCAGAAGTTCAGAAATCCTTCTGTAACCAATGCCATTAGTATATTTTGCAACAATAAGGTTGCAAAGGTCTTGAGAGAGCTTTTTTATTTTGCCCATCATGAAATGTTTCTTGTATGACACCTTGGTAATGAAACACCTTTTTATAGGCCATCGGTTGAGACTGAACCAGCTGATATTATTTTGCACTGACATGTGGCAGGATTGCTTTCAAATTACTGATAGATTTTAACTTGTTTCTTGGCTTTCCATGCCTTTTTGCACCTCCCTTTCTGCATGTGTTTAATACTTTTTCCCTGTGTTATTTCATTTTATGGCACATAACTTCATTTCTGAACTTATTTGTTTTGGTATATTTGTATGTATGGATTGCATGTGCTGTTACTGACATGTGGTAAAAATGTCATGTCAATGGCCCCTTTAGAAATCTATTTTTCTAGAAAAAATGGTGACATGTTCAATATTTATTTTACCTGCTGTATATAATCAGATCATTTTCTACTTTTTTCATAAACACAAATTATGCATTTTTCTTCCATCCATTGCACAAGATTAGGTTCACTTTTCTGATTTACATAGTTTATATGAAGATTCTGAGTTGCATTCAAACTATTAAGGTAATTACCTTTCAATCTGAAATAGTAATATTTTTTTTGACTGCTTGCTAAAGGATCCAAACATTGATACAAAATTCATTAGGGGCATCTCCCAAAAAAAGAAGAGCATCATCCATGTTTAATGCAGTTTTTCCTTCTCTTGTGCCTGTCTCAAAATCAAGTATATTTTCAAATTGTCTTATATCTGCTGCTAGTGGTTCAATTGCCAGTGCAAATAACAGCTAGAACAATGAGCTGTGTGAAGAGGCATTGCAGCGTTTATAGATAAGACAGATCTTTGTCTTGATATTTCTGTTGGAATATGCATGTCTAAGAATAATCTAATATTTGTAGCAGTAGCTCTTGTGGGTATATATATATATATATATATATATATACAGTTAATTTATTTGCAAGTGCACATGCTAGTATTTTCATTTCTGAAGTAAATAAGTGAAATGGGATGATATGGCTCTGGTATGAGTAAATCATTTCCAGGGATGATATGACTCCGGTAGGTGTGAATGCTTTTTCAGGCTTTGGTAGTACTCTATCCGCTTCTGTTAAATTTGGTAAAGCTAGCCACTTCCTGACCGATGTACATATATATATATATATATATACATCCTTGAGAAGTGATGGTGATATCTGGATGATGGCTCATTCTTTAGCTCCAGCAATTCCCTTTCTGGTGAAAGTGATCTGAGCAACTAAGCAGCCACTCTATTGCTTTTACAAGTAGAGGAAAGGGGCCTGCCTCCTTCCCAGGCCCTCCTGTCCCATCGGGAAGTCCAGGACAACTGCCGGTGGTCACACAGACTGAAAACAGAGATGAAGGAGGAACTTCTGTTCCCCAATTATCTCTATGGTATATGAAACTGGAAGCGATGGGTATTTTTCCACTTCCGGTTTTGGCTGTTTGTTTACTCGCTGTTACAGACTGGTAAAGCAGTTGATTAAACCAGTTTTGGTTTGATCAGCTGATTTGAAGGGCAAAAGAGAGATATGGGGTCTAATATACCCCATATCCCTCCATAAAGAGGACCTATCACCACCCATGCTATTTTTTTATATAATACATTTTTATTGATTTTTAATGCATAGAAAAAAAAGGGAAATTCACATACACTGTAACACATAAACGTATAGTCATATAAGGCAAAGGCGATAAATCAAGGGTACATGTTCAGTTGTGCCTGACCTACTGTGAGACATTGCCTATAGGTGACCGGGATCTGATGTCAGACTTCATGGTTACCTGGGGGTAGTAGGGTCCCCCCCGCCAGCACCCCAACCGTGCCGGACGGGAGGAGGGCAGCCCCCCCTCCCAAAATGTTTCCTATATTGTGACACCTCAGCGGTCGACAGTACATGTAAATCCTGGCTATACTACGGTCAAACCACCAGCGATCGTTTTGTACCCTGTCTGAAGTTTACACCCTCGATGATCGTCCTTTGCGTACAACAAAAACAATAAAATCAACATAGGCATAATTCAGAAACAGAGAGAGGAGTTAGAAAGAAGAAGGAGAGAGGATAGAATGATGGAAAGAAGGATAGATAGAGGAGGGAGAATTAAGAGGTAGTTCAAGAAGTTCCCAGCCGGCATGGGGTGGAAGATTATGAAACCAATATCATAAATAGTTGCTAAAGAGTGGATACACCATGTGACACACTGCTGATGCTAAGGGCCTAATGCAAGGGAGAAGTGGCTGGCACAGATGCGGAGGGGACTCCCAACGGTATCAAATCAGGGGATGAAATAATATCCTTGTAGATGCTTGTGGTCTTAAACTCGAACCATGAGGCCCATATTTTAATATGTTTATCAGATTCCCCTCTCGACAGGTGTGTAAGTTCCTCCATGTAGCACAAATCGTTCACTTTCTGTAACCATAATTTGCTGGAAGGAGTTTGCGGTTTATTCCACAGGAGAGGAATAAGGGACTTAGCCGCGTTGAGGAGGTGTGGAGTCATAGAGCGGTTATATTGGCCGATAGGTTCTACAGTATTGTGGAAAAGCACAGTCCAAGGCTCCACTGGGAGAGCTGATCCAGTGATTAAGTTGATGAGTCTGAGAATTTCTGACCAGTAGGGCTGGATGAGTGGACAAAGCCACCATATATGCACATGTGAGGTCACTTGACCACAGCCCTTCCAGCATAGAGCAGAGTTGCTGAGAGATATATGGTGCATTTTGGTAGGAGTATAATACCACCTTGCGAGCAGTTTATAGTTTGTCTCGGCCGTCTTTGAAGAGATGGAGGAGGTGTGGGTAAGGGCCAGCATTTTGTCTTTTTGGGTATCTGTTAATGAGGTGCCTAGTTCAGCTTCCCAGCGGTCAAGGTATTCCGGGTAGTTGGGATATTGCAAAGAAATTAGAGCCTTGTAAAACAGTGATATTACATGTAATGGAGGTTCCTTTGGGAGGAGTATGGCCTCAATGGCTGTTAGTTCCCGGACAGTTCTTAATGGTTGTGGTAGAGAGTGAATGAACTGTTTAAGCTGTGAGTATCTCCAACGTTCCATGAAAATGGACGATCTTGTACCAACAATGGATTGTAAAGATTTAAGAGAGTTGGATTGAAGGACGTGGTGCAGGCAGAGATAGCCTTCCGGAGACCATGCAGTGAATCCCTTATCCAGTTCGCCTGGGAGGAAGTAGTCTTGATTTGTTAAAGGCATAATGGGGGAATTATAAGACCAGGAAAATTTCTTATGTAGCGTGTGAGGATAGCATTGAGATCGTCACAGGGGAAGTTAAGGGTGAGAGAGATCTGTACCAGGGAGGAATCCAGGGGATGCCATCCAATGCTGTGCCACTCAGTTCATGTTCTAATCTGACCCATAATTTACTATCTCTCTGGTATTTCCAGTCTGAAACTCTACATAGAACAATAGCATAATAATACATTTTCAAGTCTGGTAGGGCCAGACCCCCCCGATCTCTTAGAGCGGAAGAGAGTGGCTCTGGAGATTCTGGGGCGTCTGCCCTCCCAAATGAAGCGGGAGATCATGGTTTGGAGTGTTGTAAAAAAAACAGATGGAATCCCCAGTGGTATCATCTGAAATAGAAAAAGAATACGGGGAAGAATATTCATCTTAATCACTGCTACCTTCCCTAACCAGGAGTGGGAGAGGTAGGACCATGATCTAAGATCGCTTTTAATGGTGTTCAGCAGGGGGATGTAATTACATCTGAACAGGGAATGAAGGTGAGGGGTCAAATGGATGCCCAGGTATTTTAGGGTAGCCGACTGCCAGCGGAACGGTAGGTTTGGTTTTAGCAATGAGACCACTGAACTGGGGGCATTAATGTTTAGGATTTCGGATTTAGACATATTCATTTTAAAATTGGACAAAGATTGAAACTCTTGTAGAGCGGACATGAGGTTAGGCAGAGAAATGAGGGGTTGTTGAATGTAGAAGAGAATGTCATCCGCATAAGCTGCATATTTATGTGATTTGTGGCCTACCGTTATCCCATGAATGTTGGGGTTGTGTCTGATAGATGCTAGGAATGGTTCTAAGGATATGGCAAACAGCAGAGGCGACAGTGGGCACCTCTGCCTAGTGCCGTTCCCCAGTGTAAAGGACTCACTCAGTACTCCGTTCACCCTGACCCGCGCCGTCTGGCAGGAGTACATTGCGAAAATCCTGTCCAACATCCGGGGGCCGAGTCCAAAGTGTTGTAAGGACAAGAGAAGGTAGGCCCAGTCCACCCTATCAAACGCCTTTTCGGCATCGGTAGATAAGAGTAGGGTGGGCTGGACACGTCCACGGGCATAGTGGATCAGGGAGAGAGTTCGTAAAGCGTTATCCCTGGCTTCCCTTCCTGGTATGAAGCCTGATTGGTCTGCCGAGATCCACTTAGGTAAGAGGGGGAGCAATCTATTGGCCATTACCTTGGCTAGCAGCTTCATATCTATGTTTAATAATGAGATGGGACGGTAGCTCCCACAGATCGTGGGATCTTTGTTAGGTTTGGGTAGTACTGTGATGTGTGCTGTGAGTGATTCCGGACAGAGGGCTGAGGACGGAATTGGCATAATTAGTTAATCTAGACAGTAAAACCTCGCTAAACTTTTTATAATAGGAGGCGGTAAACCCGTCTGGGGCAGGGGCTTTTCCAGCTGGCTTTGATTTCAAGGCCAGCTGGAATTCTTACAGTTTGAAATCTGATTCAAGGGCCTTAAGGGTAGTTTTGGTGTCCGTGAGTTGCTGAGAAAGTCAAGGATTTTATTGTGTCTGTTCCCGGGGGGGAGATGACCCAAATCACTCTTCATATTATATAGATCTGAGTAAAAGTTTCTAAAAGCGTCTGCGATTTGCTGTGAGCTATGAGCCATCCCCCCGCCTGGAAGTTTAATTTTGGATATGAAGTTTGCCATTTCTTGTCTTGAAGGGAGCGTGCAAGTTGTTTGCCAGGCTTATTACCCCACTCATGTATTTTTTGGGCCATCGAGTAATAGTTCCTGTTCATATGTCAGCTTGTAGAAGATTTCAGCTTGTAGAAGATTTCTAAGTTCTTCTCGATGTAAAGTGAGCGCCGCCAGGTGTGAAGCATGTAGGGACAGTTTGTGTTGTCGTTCCAGGTCAGTGACCTGCTTCAGCTTGTATCTAAGCTCTGTGTTGTGTTCCCTCTTTTTCCTAGCCCCCAGTTCTATGAGAACTCCTCTAATAGTGGCTTTATGAGCTTCCCAAACCAATGATTGGGGGGTTCCCTGTTTGTTTTTTTCCTTGAAAAATAGCTCTATCTTTTTAGAAATAAGGGCTGTATCAACTGAATTGGATAACAATGATTCATTTAGTTTCCAATTCTTCGTACGCTTTTGGAGGGAGGGGAGAAACAGCTGGGCTGTCACTGGAGCATGGTCAGATAGGGTTGCTATGCCTATAGAGGTCGTGCGTAATAGTGGAAGGTGGAAATGGTCTATAAAGATGTTATCAATATGGGAGTAAGCATTATGAGTTTTAGAGAAATATGAGTAATCATTATCTTTAAGGTGGAGTAATCGCCAGGCATCCATGAGTTGTGAATCATGGAGTCTTTTTTTGATATAAGATAGATGTTTATAGGGTATCGAGGACCTGCCCAACGAGGTGTCTATAATGGGGTCAAGGGGCATGTTAAGGTCTCCAGCTAAAATGGTCAATCCCTCTGGGAATTCGGCTAGCTTCGTCAATACTTGGGATAGAAAGGCAGGTTGGTTTACATTTGGGGAATAAATATTAGCTAGAGTACATGGAACGTTTCCTATGAACCCTCATAGGAAAAGGTACCTACCATGATCATCCGCGACCATTAGTAGTAAGTCGAAAGGAAACACACCTGCTGAACCCAATGGCAACTCCCTTGGCTTTATTAGTGTCCGAGAGACTATAGTACCAAAGAGGAAAATGCGGGGAGAGGAGTTTAACGTTGGTAGTGTGAGTCAGGTGAGTTTCCTGAAGAAATGCTATAGAGCAGGAGGCTCTTTTCAACTCCCTCAAGACCTGGTGTCTTTTCGCAGCCACATTTAGCCCTCTTACATTATACGTGAGCACGTTTAAGTCAGCCATGGGGACAGCGGTGTATCTCCAATTGGGTCACTCAACCAGCCCTGCCGGGGTAGGGAAGAAATAGAAAAAGAAATAAGGTAGAAAAGAATAGAGGAAAAACGAAGGAAACAAAAGAAACTATATGCATCAATAACAAAACAATGCAAAACATGTGAATAGTACAAAGTAATTCCATGGGTTGTTGAAAAGTCACGCAGTTCACTGCGGTGATCCCATAAGGGACGGCCAGGCAGGGCCAGCAGGGAACCCCCAGGGAAAGCGCGCTTCACCGGTGGTGCCCGGCCTCATGGCCCCTCTGACCCCAAGGGACTGGGAGCAGTCAATGTGAGAAGTGAAAGAACATTAGTGTAAGGCTTAAAAAACAGGAAAGATCTCACCTGTTATTCTTTGAAGATGATCCCAGAGTTGCATTGCGCTTCCTTTTAGAGGGGGTCCGACATCCGAATGATTCAGGAATGGGTTGGAAGGAGGGGATTTGATCCTGCCATCCTGGTAGCTCCACATGGGCCATGTTGAAGTCTTTCAAGAATGTTGGAAGATCTTCAGGGAACCTCAGTATAGAAGAACGACCATTTTTAGTGGCAATCAAGCACGCTGGGAAGCCCCATCTATATGTCGCACCGTCTGACTGTAGCTGATCCAGTAATGGCCGAAGCGCACAGCGTCTTTCCAGAGTTTCTTTTGAGAGGTCGGGATAGATGGTTAACTTAGCGCCGTCAAAGTCTATGTCAGAGGAACCCCGGAGCTTGATCATGATGTAGTTTTTCTCTTCATAGTAGTGGAGGCGGCATATCACGTCTCTAGGCAGTTCTGTATTGAGATTACGGGGGTGCAAGGCCCTATGGACCCTGTCAAAGCATAGTGTCTCTGTCACCGGTTTACCCATGACGGTGTTTAGAATACCGCGGATCGTGGGTTCCAGGTCATCATCCTTTGTTGCTTCAGGGAGCCCCCTGATGCGCAGATTGTTCCTGCTGTTTCTGTTTTCAATGTCTTCCAAATTATACAGGGTGGCACGGTGTGCGATTGCAAGTCTGGTTACCGTGTTCTGCAGCTCTCTGATCGCCTCGTCCTGTATGTCTTGCTGTTTCTCTGTCTGCTCTACACGCGTCAGCAGGTGCGCCTGCACAGCCGAAAATTCTTTCTTCATAGCTTTTTCAAAGCTACGGAACATGTCTGCAATTTCCCCCTTGAGTCCGCTTACCAATGTTATCAGGTCAGATCCCGCTGGAGAGCCCGGGTCCTCCATCGTTTCTGATCCCTGAGAGGAGGCCGGCAAACAGCCACGTGAGGAGGCTGTGTGAGCGGAAGGTGAGCGACTTGAGCGTGCGGCGGCATAGGCTCGATCTGTTCTGTGGCAAGAAAACGTTGTATTGAGCTCGCAGTGGCCAGTTTTGCTGCCAAACTCTTCCCCGGCTTCTTACTGGAGTTTATGCGGGTGTTAGATCCTTTGGATGGCATTGTCAGAGGAATATAGGCCAGCTATCGGACAGGAGCTCTCACTACACAAGTCTTCACAGCGCCATGCGGAGACTATTCTCCCGGAATGTAAATAATTAAGTGCAGAGTGTCTCCCGGGATAGATTAAGGCCCCTTCTGGTGAACTAGAGTGGGTAAGGTGGCTGATACTCTGTGGGAGTTAATGTCAATAGTATGAAAATTAATGCAGTCTGTGCAGGAGAACACTAGGTATAAAGATGGCAGCCTAGTAGGCCTCTATAGGCAGCTTCACATTTCCCACAAAAGTTTGAGGTTAATGTGACATTCACCAGAAGGGGAATACAGGCAGGGCTGCAAGGGGGGTCCCCGGGGTGCACAGCAAGATGTGTGGTGCACGAATGCGGAACAGGAGGTCCGGCAGCAGCGCCGTTCGGGTCAGGACCGGTAGGCTGCAAAAATGTCTCACCCTCTTCTTCCCAGGATGGATGCCTTCAGATTCAGAAAATTTCGGCAGAGCTGCGGCGGCGCACGTCTGCCTCGTAGCTCGTCCAGGACACGCCTGCCACCACCCATGCTATTACAAGAGATGGTGTTAATTCCTTGTGATAGTAATAAAATTGATAATAAAGGTAGTGTGTCAATAACATTTGAAAGTTAAATAAAATAGAAAAAAAATAAAATTGACTTAAAAAATGTAAAGTGCCCTCGCCCCCCTGTGCTCACACACAAATACAATCTCATATGTGGGTCCCTCACTCACATGTAATCGATGATCTTACCACACATGTGAGGTATCATCACAAACATCATTGCAGGAGACACCTGTAAAGGCTTTTAAATTGTTACCTATGGATAATTTAATGTACCATAGTTTGTCGCCATTCCATGGGCATTTGCAATTTTAAACCATGACATTTTAGGTATATATTTAACAACTTCCCGTCCACTGCTGACACCTGATGGCGGTCACTTTGCCGTTGTATACCATTGTCATAGTAGCAGATAGTTTTATTTTTCAGCTGGCGATTCTCTGTAAGATAAAGTGGTCTCAGCGGCGGATTCGCCGTAAGATCACTTTTATCTAGGGCGGGAGAGGTGCCCCCCCGCCGTTTTCCCATCATCTCCGCCACTTACTGGACCCTGCTCTCCCCAGTGCCTGGATGCCGAGTGAGCGGAAGATACCGCCCACTCAGCTCCATAGCATTGCAGGGCAGAAGCAACATCACATGTCACTTCCACCCCATGCTCTTAAAGGGGACATTTTTTTTCAATGTCATTTTATTTTTTTATTGCATTTTAGTGTAAATATGAGATCTGAGGTCTTTTTGACCCCAGATCTCATATTTAGGAGGTCCTGGCATGCTTTTTTTCTATTACAAGGAATGTTTACATTTCTTGTAATAGGAATAAAGTAATATTTTTTTTTTTTTAAAGAACGGTGTAAAAATAAAAAATGAAATGTAAAATAAATAAGACATTTTTTTTTAAAGTGCCTTGTCCCCACGAGCTTGTGCGCAGAAGCGAACACATACTTAAGTCATGCCCACATATGAAAACAATGTTCAAACCACACATGTGAGGTATCACCACATCGTTAGAGTGAGAGCAATATGGAGATTTTTAAGTGCAAAAGTTTGTCGCCATTCCACGAGCGGGTGCAATTTTGAAGCATGACATGTTGGGTATCAATTTACTCAGTGTAACATTATTTTTCACAATATGGAAAAAAATTCGGCTAACTTTACTGTGAATTTTTTCCCAAAAAATCGCGCTTGTAAGACCGCTGAGTAAATACGGTGCAACGAAAAGTATTGAAATGACCGCCATTTTATTCTCTAGGGTGTTAGAGAAAAAAACAATATATAATGTTTGGGGGGTTCTTAATTTTATAGCAAAAAAAAAAAGATTTTAACTTGTAAACAAGTGTAAAAAAAGGGCTGAAGTGGTTAACATCATCTTTTATATTTTACAAAAAAAAATGGGTATTATACTGTGTTTGTGTGCATTAAAATTCATTAAAGTGTATTTTTTCCTGAAAATTTGCATTTGATAAACCACTGCACAAATATTGTACACCCCCATTTATTTTCCAGGGTCTCTGCTTAAAAAATGCAGATATGTATATGATGTATATGAGAAATGTCAGAGTTGGGGAGAAGGGTGGAGCCGCCGAAGATGGATGTGTCCCGCTGAGGCTCTTTATCCCTCGGGACTTAGCGGCTGATAAGGATACCCACATGACACAGTAAATAGACAAAAACTTTACCTCAAGCCTCTCTAGTAACCCAAGAATAACCAGTATGGTTTTGGGTGCCGCCCGTGGCAAAAGCAAACTAAAAACAGTTAAAGCAGTTCAGCCTAGAGGTTTTGAAAAAATGGGGCAATCTCACTCCTCACACAGCCAAGCAGCAGCATTTACCTCAGGATGACTATAGTGACTCTGATAGTGAATATAGCACTATTCCACAAGGAAAACAAGCTGAGTCATTACATCCAAATATTTTGAAACAAATAGAAATCATGTTACAGAAAGCCTTAAGGCAGACTTCTGATCTCATAATTGAAAGTCTAACAAAGGAAAACCGTGAATTATGTCAGCGCATTGAAGTATGAAAAATGTACACGTTGATAATGAACTGGAGGCACTAAAAGAAGAAAATTATATCTTACAAACACGTTTAGAAGACTTTGAAAATAGAGCACGTCGATCGAATCTTCATATTAAAGGAATACCTGAGACTGTGTATTTTTTCCTGAAAATTTGCATTTGATAAACCACTGCACAAATATTGTACACCCCCATTTATTTTCCAGGGTCTCTGCTTAAAAAATGCAGATATGTATATGATGTAAAACAGATAAATGACACAGTACACCCATAGGAATAGTCGGCGATTCAGGGCTCCCTATTTCTCGGAGTCGCCCTGTGTAGGTAGAAGCCGCCGAGGTGGGAAGAGGGGTTGAGACTGTAAAGAGTATATGTAGTATATGTATAGACGTAAAAAATTCGTC
>BLSH010142522.1:67688-80473 GCA_018402905.1 Glandirana rugosa | reverse complement strand
TCCACCTAAATGTACACATAAGAACTTTCCATATGTGTTCACAGCAAGTGCAGAGGAGAAGAAGAGAGGCATTCTAATTGCAGTAAGGGACACAGTCTCCTTCACCCTTCATGGGCTTATCCAAGACCCCCAGGGAAGATATATCATTTTGCAATGTGACATCAACTCTAACACGTATACTATTGTCAATGTTTACGTGCCCAACACGCATCAGATACGCTTTCTAAACAAAGTAATTAAGAAAGTCCGTCAACATCAAAAAGGAGCTTTGATTATTTGCGGAGACCTGAACATCACATCAGACCCAATTATAGATACCACAACGCCTCCCAGCAGACAACGTCCACACCTGCAGAACTGGACACATCACAACGATCTGTATGACGTGTGGCGATGTCTCCACCCTGGAGAAAAAGACTTCTCTTTTTTTTCCACTGCACATCACTCATACTCACGAATTGACCAATTCTTGGTAGACCAGCAAACGCTATCCAGAGTGGTCGCATCCACCATAAATAAAATAACCTGGTCAGATCATGCATCAGTAACTCTAAATATAAAAGACGCACTTTCCACTACTTCGATTCCAATCTGGAGAGTGAATTCCTGTCTATTACAAAGGCCTAAAACAACTGACACATTGAAAGACGGACTGAAAGAATTTTTTAGTCTTAACGAAAACACTGTAACTGATGATTTTACTTTATGGAACGCCCATAAGGCATATATAAGGGGGATCTTTATTCAGCTGGGGGCAAGGGCAAGGAGGCAGCGCCAAACACAGATAAAACAAATTATTGACGAAATCCATACGCTAGAGTCAATCAATAAACAAACAATAACAAAAGCCATTTCTGAAAAACTAACAAAACTTCGCCTAGACCTTAGGTCATTATTGATGGACGGCTTTGAAAAAACCTCCAGAAAACTTAAGATGCAATTCTATGCCATGGGAAATAAAGCAGGCAAATTGTTAGCGCAACGACTGAAGGGCTACAGACACAAAACGAAGATACCATATATAATACATCCCCTCACTAAGGAAAGACATCATCACCCCAAAGACATAGCAGACGCTTTTAGTAAATACTACAAAACATTATACAACCTTAAAGACTACCTCAACACCCCCCAACCAACTCCGGCACAGATTGAGGCATTTCTACAAAACATTCCTCTTCCCAGATTAACTCAAGACCAACTAACTAGACTGAACACCCCATTTCAAGATAACGAAATACAGAAAGCAATAGACTCAATACCCAATAATAAATCACCTGGTCCTGACGGATTCACAGGGGAATACTATAAGACTTTTAAACATATACTGACACCTTATCTCACTCGCATCTTTAACAAAGCTGCTGCCTCCTCGTCCTTCCCGCAGGAAATGCTACAGGCATTAGTTATAACATTACCGAAGCCAGGGAAGGACACATCTGTACCGCAGAACTTCAGACCCATATCCCTTTTGAACAATGACCTCAAATTTTATGCTAAAGTAATTGCGCTTAGGCTACAGGATGTCCTGCCTTCTCTTATAGATTCCGATCAGTCAGGATTCACCAAAGGCAGACAAACGTCAGATGCTACGAGAAGGATGGTAAACGCCATACATAGTGCTTCTAAACAGGGAAAGCCTTCTCTGCTCCTCACGTTGGATGCAGAGAAGGCTTTCGACCGCATTCACTGGGGATATCTAGCCAAAACCCTAGCAACCTTGGGATTTGATGGAATAATAAATTCAGCAATCATGGCCTTGTATACGTCCCCATCAGCTTGTGTATTTACCTCAGGGGTACTCTCCTCCCCATTTAAGATCACAAATGGGACCCGTCAGGGTTGTCCTTTGTCCCCGTTAATCTTTAACCTATTAATGGAACCCCTAGCTGCATATATCCGCAACCACCCAGACATATATGGGTTCAAGGGTCGCAATCACACTCACACAATCAGCTTATTTGCTGACGATATTATTCTCATGATTACAGATGTGGACAAATCCCTGGCTTCTATACACGCCACATTAGCAATGTTTAATCAAGTCTCCTACTACAAGGTAAACGACTCTAAGTCATACATATTGGGACTCAACATCCCCCCGGCAACCAAGAAGAAACTAGAAAAAACATTTCCTTATGTATGGTGTGATAGGGGTATAAAATACCTAGGGATCATATTGACGCCCAACACTAGTGATCTAGTCAAGGAAAATTATAATCCATTACTCACAGACCTAAAAGCTAAGCTTCGGGACATTTCTCTGGGGGAACTGTCTTGGTCCGGGCGCTTAGCTGCCTTTAAGATGAATATCTTACCCCAATTTTTATACGTATTTAGAACGCTACCGATATCAGTGCCCAATGCCTTCTTTAAGAGAGCCCAAACAGAGATAACCCAATATTTGTGGAAAGAGAAAAAAGCAAGGTGTGCATATCGCAAATTAACGAACACGAGAGAAGCTGGGGGGGTGGGACTAACAAACTTGAGAGACTATCACAAAGCCGCAATTCTCTCACAACTGATAGCATGGTTCCAAAAAAGCTTAGATAATAAATGGCTAGACTTAGAGAACGACCAGGTTCCAAAACATAGTGTGTATCATTTACTATTAGCAAATAACCTTATAACAATTAAAAATAAAAAATGGTCCCCCACTATACAAGCTGCAGTGGAAGCATGGCAGGATCTGTGCACAACTCCTGCAGCAAATATAGTCTCTACGACCCTGCCAATCCCCTTACAATGCTTAGCACTAGCCACCCCTGACCTTGAAGTCAGACGGTGGACTCAAATGGGGATAACAACAATAGAGGATCTGAGGGTTGGACCAGCCATCAAGACCTTTAGGACACTCCAAATTGAATTCAACCTACCTGAGTCAGAATACTATTCATACATGAGGATACAACATTTTTTCCTCTCCAACCCTAACACATCCCTGATCCTCCCGTGGAAAACAGCTCAATTTTTTAAATCACCAAAAACAAAACTAAGGGCATCTCCCTAATATATAAAACATTAGGAAACAAAGATAAATTTATTAAAACTTCCCATTTTCTAGCCTGGGAAAAAGACCTACACTTAACATTTACAGAGGAACAATGGCAACAAGCCATCAAACAAACATAGCTCAACCAAAAGTGCTAATCTGTGGGAATTATATCAGAAGATTCTGATGAGATGGTACCTAACCCCGTACAGAATCTCTAAATTCAACCCTCGGATCCTACCACTATGCTGGAGGAACTGTGGAGAAGTAGGTAGACTGCTACATATACTATGGTCATGCCCGGTAGTGAAACCTCTATGGGCTAGTGTATTTCAAATATGCTAACACATACTTAAAATAGAGATTCCCCAATCCCCGGCGCTGGCTCTACTATCCCTGGAGCTTGAGAAATTCCCAAGAGAACATAAAACAATTATATCCCATATCCTCCTCAGCACAAGATTAGTTCTAGTCCGTCACTGGAAACTAAGTTCAGCCCCCTCTCTCCATGAAATTGTTACAACGACCCAGACACACGCCACCTATGAGGAGGCTTATGCCTCATCTCAGGGAAATTACGCACAATGTGCGGAAAAATGGAGAAACTGGCACTCCTGGTACATCAACTACACAAAACGGTGAAATTAAGGCATTGATTGGTGACAATGTTAATTCTATTAAGGCAAATGTTTAACTCTGTTTAACTTTGTTATAATTTTGTTGTTCAATTCTCTATACTCAACCACGGGTTAATTATACCACCCCACTAATGCAGCAGTGCTTATGAACTGAAATTTACGCTTAACAGTGATGGTGTTTTCGACATGATGTACAACCCGACTCTCTGCATTGGTGGGCTGCGCGGGGGCTCCCTCCCCCACTATCACAGTGTGTTCCCCGTGGGGGTGAGAGTGGGGGGGTGGGCGCCCGGTTGGCGGCGCCGGCAGGAGAGACCAAATGAAAACATTACTGTTGGTTATTGTATTCGTTTAATTGAGGACTGTGTCTTAATACTGATTATATAATCTTGGTACTGCTTGCAAACTTTAACTTCTGTATTCCTTTGAAAATCAATAAAAATTTATTGAATTTAAAAAAATGCAACACATTTTTTAAGTTCAGCAATCTGTTTCTCAATTTTTTGTATATGGCCTCTGGGATGGCCTGATTGCTTGGCACTTTAATTCATTGCCATGTTGCACTTCACCCGGAACTCTTCACTTGTGTATATATATATATATATATATATATATATATATATTGTGGAGTGGCAAGCCCGTGCCACTGTTTATTTTAGCAATTTTCGCCTGATTTTTGGAGAGGCCAGCATGCGGATTGCACAGGTGTGGGCTGGGTTCATATTACACCCAGGGTTAGAGCTCAGGGCTCCACCCAACAGACAGGAGATATGTGCATGGGAGCCAGGGGGGCTCCCATCCTTTCTAGGAGTCAGAAAGGCTGCAGGGGGCAGCCAGAGCATGCATGTCTGCAGGAGGCAGATGTAGTCCACAACAGCACAGCACGAAGCTGATCCCGAGTAAGCTATGAGAGAGCTTGACAGAAGGAAACCTTTGTGTTGGTCAGCAGACCCTTAGGCCTGGGCTTGAGGCCTGAAGAAGTCATGTGGCAAGTGAGTAAGCCAGGAGGCTGAAGCAGTGTGAAAGTTAAAGTAATGGTGGAACCCCTGTGTGGGAAAATTGCTGTCTTTTGTGAGTTTTCCTGTTCCTTTAAATAAAAGTAGGCTGCCATGCCCTGAAAAATGCAGTTCTGGAAGGGGCGTATCCAAGCCGCAGACCGAGATGGCCACACAGCTCTAATCCTCTCTGCCACACCAGGTCTCCACTGTGGCTCACAGCAGCTAGACAACTAATTCTAACCCCAAAAGGGGTTATTCTAGCAGGAGAACACCCAGGCTATATCCCGCAGGCAATATCCACCAATGGGACCGCCGTTTCTTCACGAAAGCTAACGGCAAGTATTTCCAAGATGATGTCCAGGAGAGCAGCCACTCTCTCCCGCCTCCTCACACAGAGCAGTCTCCTCTGCCAGCCTTGGACAAGCTTTCAGACATGGAGGAATCTACACAGCAGCAGGACAATCCCCCAACTCCTGACAGAGATAAGAGAGTTGCAGAATTTCCATGCACACTTTCCACAAAAGCTCCCCTCAGCCAAAAAAGATCACTAGGCAGACATCCCTGGATCAGTGTCAGACACTCCAGCAGAGCACACAGCACCCCTAGCTGCCTTCCCTGCATCAGACACCCCTGGCTCTGAAAACACCATCAAGGATATGCTACCATCCCTCCAGGCTGGCCTGCACTCTGAGCTATGCTCCTCAGTGTCCCACCTTACTCACAGAATAGATGGCATTGAGGATAGCACTGACCACCTAGAATCACAATTAGGAGTGGTTGTAAAAGCACACAATGAAATAGTAGATGCTCATGAGGAACAAGCAGATGTGATTCGCAAACTGCAACTGAAAGTTGCAGATTTAGAAAATCGCTTTTGACATAATAATATAAAAATAAGAGGAATCCCTGAAGCTGTTAACCCACAAGATCTCATACCTTACCTCCAGCAGCTCTTTCTAAAGCTTATCCCAGAGTTCATTCTTAGAGATCTCCTAATGGACAAAGCACACAGGAATCCCAAACCAACACATCTACCTGACACAGTCCCCAGAGATGTGCTCACAAGAATCCATTTCTATCATATTAAAGAATTTTTACTCAGAGCAGCCATATCCTCCCACACATTCTCTCCTCCATATGCAGGTATAGCTTTGTACCAGGACCTGTCTGCAGCCACCTCCAAAATGAGAAAAGAATACACCCCATCACTGTGCTTTAGAGAGACCATAATATCATATACCGCTGGGGATTCCCCACCAAACTGCTGGTCACATATCAGAGCCAACAAACCATCCTCTCCTCCCCTAAAGATGGCTACAAGGTGCTTCATAACTGGGGCCAGTCACCTCCAAGCAATAGCATAACCCGCAAATCCTGAGAGAGATGCTATTTAACAAATACATAATCTGACTGATGTTTTCATAAAGGTAAGTTTACCTTCTCCCCTCTCTGACAAGATGCCTAGCTCTTCTCTGTTCAATTGTTCCAAGACCCAAACTGTGTCCCGAAATGTTTTTTAACTGTTTACTTGTTTGATCAATTTCTAGTTATTACACACCCCCAATCACAAAGTGTGCTAAGCACACAGCCTAAGTTCAATACAATTGTTTCTACTACTTCCTCTGTTAACCACAACTGTTTGATTTGCTATAACCTATTGCCTATCTTTGTAATTAATCTGAGTCCAGGTATCATCCCTCACCCTCCCAGGCACTTTCAACACAGTAGTATTTACACCATTGTACTCTACACTATTCTACTCCTCACCCTACTACTCAAAATGCCCATCCGCATGACCACCATAAATGCAAAGGGCCTTAACAGTCCATATAAGGGTTGGAATCTTTACCTTTGTCAACATTGGAAATAATATGCTCTGATATGTCACTAGCCTCCTGGCCAGCAGCAGGTATCATCTTACACAAAGGGAAACTACGCCCCTTCCAACAATTACATGAGGAATGCAACATTCTCAATAAAGACTTTTTCAAATACCTAAGGGTGTGACACGCTCTATCCACCACCACTTGCTCGGATGAACCCCTCACAAACACCATCATACAAATCTACATCCACCCTGCATCACTCCTCAAGGGATCCTCTATCTTCTACAAGACGCTGGACTCCCCATAATCCCCAGAAAAATTTTCCTAAATGAAAAAATGGGAAGAGGCCCTAGACTTCTCAACTGACTTATTATCATGGTACATCGCAACACATCTCCCCCTGAGAACCTCCATATGCATATCCCATTGGGAAACAGCACAAAAAATACTCCAACAATGGTATTACACACCAACAAATTTATCCAGCTTCTCTGCAACACACTCGCCTTCTTGTTGGAGAAATTGCGGGGACACAGGAACCTCAGTACTTGTCTGGTGGTCCTGCCCTCTGCTCCTTCCATTCTGGCAATCTCCTCCAAACTCTTATAAACAACGTTACCGGCAACTCCAAGAAAATCACACTCCAACTGGTGTTACTAGGCTTGGGAATGGAAAAATGGGACATCTATCATTAGACCATTCTCATTCACATCCTAACCACAGCAAGACTCTCCATAACAAGAAATTGGAAGGACAGCTCACCGCCCTCGCCACATCTAATCCACCAACTTTTTAACCAACATCTACAGATGGAACTCATGTTTGCCAAAGCACACCTGACCCTGCCTAAATTTCAGAAAGACTAGACCCCATGGCTCAATTGCGCTAATATTGACACCACTGCTTTACTTTGTTAATGTTGCAGCACTACTACTCGCTCAACCAAAAGATATTTACCCTCCTTGCAGAACCCAAACGCCTCTCTCTCCAACCCCATTGACTAAGCGGATGCCCACTTCCTCATCAGAACACTCCCCTTCCCCCTCCCTATTCCCCATACCCAAATACCTGGATCAAAGATTCAGTTGTTATGAGAATTATGTTTTTGATAAATTTGTTATTCACTGTTGCTTATTGATATATCATACTGTATAATGTACCACCATTGTCATATGATGGCATAATAAACACATGTCTGCAAAATTTGCGAACCACCAATAAAATTTAAGTGAAAAACAAATGCAGTTCTGGACTGGCACACCGCATACACCACTTGAGTTTAGTCACCCTGATTTTTACTATATATATAGTATTTATATATATACACTATATTGTCAAAAGTATTGGGACACCTGCCTTTACACGCACATGAACTTTTAAGTGAAAATTTAATGGCATCCCAGTCTTAGTCTGTAGGGTTCAATATTGAGTTGGCCTACCCTCTGCAGCTATAACAGCTTCAACTCTTCTGGGAAGGCTGTTCACAAAGTTTAGGAGTGTCTATGGGAATGTTTGACCATTCTTCCAGAAGCGCATTTGTGAGGTCAGTTGTTGTGTGTTGTCTGTCTCACTGTTTGTGTATTAATATCATGTTAGAGTATGTTGAATAATTCCTTTGCTTAATTTTTTCTTTTTACCATAATTAGATAGATTGCTGTTTGTTATACGTTTTTACTATTTGCCCATAAATTTCTGCTTTCTCTCATGGTTAAGAACTCTCATTTACGAAATCATATCAGAGATTTAAAAAAATCTCAAAATATATAAATAGCGGGTAACAAGCAGGACAGTCTGCTTGTAATGTGGGGTCTTGGGAAGAACAAGCACACAAAATTTCATTGGACAGGTTCCCAACCATGGTAAAGATGGTGAAATGGACACTTTCTTACAGGAATTTGAAAGGACTTGCTATCTTGCCTTTCCATGGGGTAAGACTGGCTTTAAAGATGCCTACAATCTGCTACTCCACCCATGCCTTCTGCTTCATGCCCACAGTCAATTCTGCATGCTGCTGCTGATTGGATGTCCATCTTTAACCTCAAAAGGACCTGCTGGATCATTAAGCCCACTAACCCTTTCAGAATTGTCAGATGCTAGTAATGGCTGCTCGCAGAGCTGTTACCAATTTGCTGTGAAAAGATTATTAGAACCAATGGTAGCATAGTCAAAATGTATTGTTGCCCCCGCGTGCAAGGATTTTCATCATGTTTACAAGGAAGGATCCTGGGAAGAGGCGCAACAGGATGCTGAACCAGAAGTGAGATGCACATTTTGACACCACCTGGAATGGGCAGTCACCAGGTCCTACTATTGATGGAGAAAAAAGCAGGACCCCAGCCAAAGAGGAGCAGGAAGCCTAAGCATCACTACTTCCCATCAGAAGCCTACAGCACCAGAAACTCAAAGAGGGATGTTGAAGTAGTAAACAGCACTGGGAAAATGGCTATAGCTCTCACAATATTTCATGACCAAGCATCCCTTTTTGGACAAAAAGCAAGACCTTCTTATGTGTTTGCTGAGTGTAATACGGGGGGGGGGGTATCTTTGTTAGATTTCTCTTCTCACTATCCTATCTACTTGGTTCTGTGGGTTCTCCTCCATCTTTACCCACACCCTCCTCCCCTGCTGGAGTTTGGTACCTACACAATGTGTTCATTGTAACATTAGTGTCTCTCTGGTTTATGCTAGATCTTCTGCAATGTCAGTCACTTACATTTCTGTAGCTCCATTTTGTCAGCCAGATTGGACCGGTTAACTTGTTCCTACTTATCTGCTGCTCCTACCCCACCTATAATCAAGAAGGGGTGGTAGAAAGTTGTTACAGAGAAGAATTACCTTGTGACATTTCTCCTTTGGGTTTTCATTTATCACTAAACATTAAACAAAAAAAATGTCAGGGTAATTACATGGATATCTTATAATTACTACTTAGTCAGAAGGATTTTGGTCATAAAAAAGGAAAGGCATGGAGGAAAAGCAAAGACATCTTGTGGCTAGGACATTTGCTAACTAACTAAATCAGACAAAAAGTTAACAAAACAAAACAAAACAAACAAACAGAGATTTTACATAAATTAAATTAAAAAAAAAATAGGGACAAACTAGATGGAACACTCTGTCTTTTTTCTGCTATCACTTCTCTATGTTTCTATAGTTACAAGCCTTTTCAGTTTATGTAAATGTGCTGAGTAAAAAGGCCTGTCCATGAGGCTTACAGGCATTTTGGTTCCCTGGCTTGGTCACATTATGATAAATCTTACAGACAAAAACTGGCAGTTTACCTGAGCATTAAATTGGCAGCTGGGGATATTGGCCTTTGGCTGTATGTTATGGCTTCCCAGCAAATACATGTCCACAAGTCAGCAGTCATGACTGTATCAGCTTTGCCTTTTAACCACTTGACCTCTGGGGGATTTACCCCCTTCATGGCCAGGGCATTTTTTGCGGAACGGCACTGCTACTTTAACTCACAATTGCGCGGTCATGCAACGCTGTACACAAATTACATTTATATTGTTTTTTTCCCACAAATAGAGTTTTCTCTGACCAGCTCATGTACATTTACTGCTGCAGAGTGGCAGCGTCCTGCGAATAGCCTTTTTACAAACGGCGGCTCGCGCATGCGGTGTATTGGGTGGCAGCGCTCCTCCGGCGGTGCGCTCTCGTGCCCGCCGCACCCTGCAGATGTGTGGCCGCGGCTCGGGCAGACTCGATCTCCACCAGTGATCCATGATTGTCTGGCAGATAAGAAAAATGGGGAACCGCCGATGTAAACACGACAGTTCCCCGCTCTGTCAGGCAGCATGTGAGAGATCTACTGATCCCTGTCACTGGGAACAGTTAGATCTCTTATGCCCCCGGCAGCCCAGCCCCTCACAGTTAGAACACGCCTAGGGAACACACTTAACCCCTAGATCTCCCCCTGCAGGTTAACCCCTTCACTGCCAATGACATTTACACAGTAATCAGTGGATATTTAAATTTCAGATCACTGTATTAATGTCATTGGGCCCAAAAAAGTGTCAAAAATGTCCGACATATCTGCTGCAATTTCACAGTCCCGATAAAAATCGCAGATCTCCACCATTACTAGTAAAAAAAAAAGCGGCCAATACCGATGAATACATTTGTTTTTTTATATATTTTTTTGGATATGTATTTTAGCAAAAAGTAAGAAATGTTGTTGTTTTTTTGCAAAATTGTCGCTCTTTTTTTTGTTTATAGCGGTCATCAGAAATGACACAGAGGTGATCAAAGACCACAAAAAGAAAGCTCTATTTGTGGGGAAAAAAAAGGACACAAAATTTGTTTCGGTACAACATTGCACAACCTTGCAATTGTCAGTTAAAGCGACGCAGTGCAGAATCACAAAAAGTGATTTGGTCCTAACGTGGGAAATCTTTCTAGTCCTTAAGTGGTTAAGTGGTATTTAATAACCTCTGGGTTTTTTCTTTTTGTGCTAAAACGAAAAAAAAAACAATATTTTTTACTTTATGCTACAAAATATATCCAATAAAAAGATTAAAAAAAAAATCAAATGTCTTCATAAATTTAGGCCAATATGTATTCTGCTACATATTTTGGTTAAAAAATCCCAGTAAGCGTATATTGATTGGTTTGCACAAAAGTTATAGCGTCTACAAACTATGGTATATATACTGTCATTTTTATTTATTTTTCTACTAGTAATGGTGGTGATCAGCAACATACAGTGGGACTGATAGTATGGCAGGCAGTTTGACACTAGCTGACACTTTGTGGGAACCAGTGACACTAATACTGTGATCAGTGGTAAAAATATACACTGTCACTGTACTAATGACACTGGCTGTGAAGGGGTTATACATCTAGGGTGATCAAAGGGTTAATAACCAGTGTTAATTAATCAGTGTTCATGTGTGTACTGTGAGGTGCTTTTACTAAGGGATGTGCTGGTGTTTATGCCTTGCTTTGCAGGGAAACAAAAACCTGCACATCCCTGCTGACAGAACAGAGCCCTGTAATGTTTATATAGCAGTGTTCTGCTCTGTCTTTCTCCTCACCAATCATTGGCCGACATTCGCTGATCAATTTGTGCTGTGGCTAATCACAGGACAGATGGCGGGCCCCTTACCGAGAAAAGCAGAATCACATATAATATATATGATACTGTGCAGCCAGCCTGCACTGTAGCATTAAAGCTACAGTGTGCAGTCGGCAAGTGGTTAAGAAAGGAATCTGTTTTTACTTCAATGAATCTCAGTGTTGATCTATTCAAACATGCACATTTAGACGTATATGTAGACATTGTGGTGGGCTACATCCTGCTGTTGTTGCCATCAGTGCTCTAATTTACAGACCCTTGTGTTGGGAAAGACCTTTTTCGAAAAATCATGGACGCCAGTGCATTTAATAAAAATGCTTCTATGACTAAATAGCTTCCCAGGCAAACTGGTTTGTACACATACTCATTTTATACTCATGTTTTTTACCTGCTCCTTATTGGAGTCAGGGATGTTTTTGGATTGACAATTTGAAATCTGTGACTGCTTTACCAGACATTGTTTGCTGTAAACTGAGCAAGAAAGTTAGGGTAGGAAGGATCACAGGCGCTTTTTCTTCCCCCTTTCAGTAACTTACACATTTCAGCACTAGGGCTAGTGCCTAAAAGAACTTAATGAAAATAATGATTAGTCACCACCTCTCATTCTCAAAGGGAGTTATAAGTTATAGCATCTATGCAGAAAGATAAGACCAAAGGCCTAACTTAAACAGGTGACAATTCATATACTGTGTATATACAGTCAGGTCCATAAATATTGGGACATCGACACAATTCTAATATTTTTGGCTCTATACACCACCACAATGGATTTGAAATGAAACAAACAAGTTGTGCTTTAACGGCAGACTTTCAGCTTTAATTTGAGGGTATTTACATCCAAATCAGGTGAACGGTGTAGGAATTACAACAGTTTGTATATGTGCCTCCCACTTTTTAAGGAACCAAAAGTAATGGGACAGATTAACAATCATAAATCAAACTTTCACTTTTTAATACTTGGCTGCAAATCCTTTGCAGTCAATTACAGCCTGAAGTCTAGAATGCATAGACATCACCAGACGCTGGGTTTCATCCCTGGTGATGCTCTGCCAGGCCTCTACTGCAACTGTCTTCAGTTCCTGCTTGTTCTTGGGGCATTTTCTCTTCAGCAAGTGAAATGCATGCTCAATCGGATTCAGGTCAGGTGATTGACTTGGCCATTGCATAACATTCCACTTCTTTCCCTTAAAAACTATTTGGTTGCTTTCGCAGTATGCTTCGTGTCATTGTCCATCTGCACTGTGAAGT
>BLSH010142522.1:15612-54932 GCA_018402905.1 Glandirana rugosa | reverse complement strand
GATTGAGGGATATACCTTTTATAGAAGTTGAGACGGTGACGGAGGAGGAGAAAGGGAGGACTTTACGAACTTCGGGAATAATATTGCAACGGATTCGTAGTTAGGTACAGCCAATTGATGCGGTCAAAGGCCTTCTCTGCATCCAACGCTAGGAGCAGAGAAGGCCTTTTTTGGGCCTCAGCTAAGTGCACAATATTCACCAATCTGCAGGTGGCATCCGAAGTCTGCCTGTTTTTGGTGAACCTGGTCTGGTCTGGGTGAATTAGTCCAGGCATTATTTGTACAAGTCTCTGGGCAATTAGTTTTGCATATACTTTCAAATCAATATTCAATAATGAAATCGGTCTAAAGTTTGCGGGAGAATTAGGTTCCTTCCCTGGCTTAGGCAACGTTATAATAAGGGCTTCAAGCATTTCAGGAGGGAAAGAGGAGGAGGCAGTGGCAGAGTTGAAGATATTTTCCATATAGGGAGTTAGTAGTTGTTTGAATTCTTTATAGTATTTCCCCATTAAACCCATCCGGCCCTGGAGATTTATTTAGAGGGAGAGAGTCTATGACATCCTGGATTTCGATTGCAGTGAATGGAGCGTTGAGAGATTCGAGTTGGGTTTGTGACAATTTAGGTATGGGTAGAGTAGATAGAAAATTCTCAATTTCCTCTAATGTTGGCTGATGGGTAGTGTTGTCGTCTTTGAGGTTGTATAGGGAACTGTAAAAATGACTGAAAGCATCTGCTATTTTTTGGGTATGGAACTCTTTTATTTTAGTATTGGGATGGATTATGTAGGGTATTTTGGATTTGTGTCTAAATCCTCTAATTTTTTGTGCTAAGATTTTGCTTGCTTTGTTGCATGTAGTGTAGTGCGTCATTTTTAGTCTTCTGGCTGATCTCTCGAATTCCTCTAGCAGGACAAGTCTTAGGTCATATCTGAGTTGGGTCAGTTTTTGGGATAATTTAGGTGTCAGGTTCTGTTTGTTTTGGGAGTCTGTATCAGAGATTCATTTTGTCAAACCCTTGATGAGCTCCTGCCGCTGCCTCCTGGCTCTCGCCCCAGCTGAATGAATATACCTCTAATGTACGCCTTATGGGCGTTCCAGAGAGTAAAATGGTTATGCACTGAACTTTTGTTTTCTGCAAAGTATTGGGTTAAGTGGAGTTGGATAATGTCTCTGTATCCCGTTCGTTTAAGCAAATATGGGTTTACTCTCCATATGGGGTTTGTAAATGAGGTTGCGGTGTCCTCTATGAGAAGCGTGACAGAGGCATGTTCTGACCAAGTAATACTGTTGATAGTAGATGCTTTGGTTTTGCTGAGTACATGTTGGTCCACTAGGAAAAGGTCAATTCTTGTGCAGATTCTGTGTGAACAAGAGAAGAATGTAAAGTCCCTCTCACTAGCATGGGTATATCTCCATGCATCATACAAGTTGTGCTTGTGCAAAGTTGTCTGAAAGTGAGGGTTTCTGCTTTTAGCCAAGGAAGTGGAGTCTAATGCTGGATCAGGGGTGACGTTAAGGTCTCCACATAATATGAGTGCGCCTCTTTGGTATTGTCAGATTTTTTTCATCAGCTTATTAAAGAAGTGTATCTGATGGTTGTTTGGAGAGTATACATTAACAATTGTATAAGTTATGGAGTTAAGATCGCATACAAGGTTTAGAAATCTTCCCTGTGGGTCTGCAACCTCCGTGTGCAGCGTGAAGGCTATTGTGTCTCTAAGAGCTGTCAGCACACCTTTTACCTTAGATCCAGCATTAGCTGTAAACACATATGGAAAGTTTTTATGGCTGCAACGAGGGGGTGATGAAGCGGAGAAATGTGTCTCCTGAGCACAGATTATATCACAGTGGTTTTTCAGTGCTTCGTTCCATAAGGATTTTCTTTTAACCGGGTGATTTAGACCCTTGGCATTGATGGTTAATATCTTAATCCCCATTCATGGTTTGGGTATTGATGATACTGTCTATATCTCCACTTTCTAGTGTGTTTTGAAATTCCTCCAGCGTGCTGGTTTGAGCCCGCTCGAGGAATGCTTCCTTCGTGTTATTAAGTGAAGTAATGTACTCACAATTCGTTGCATTTCCTGTAGTGGTTCCACTCCAAAGAGCACTCCAAGAGGGGAGAGGCAGACGGACTCCATCTTTGTTGGTTGGCAAGCAGTTAAGGATCCCATCTCTGTCACGCATCTCATCCTCATTTGTAGAATCGTAAAGAAAGGTGAAACAAGATAAATGTAAGAAAAGGAAAAACAATAACCAATAAACAAACCAGTGGTTTACATTGTGTGGAAACCACCATGGGTATTTTCCACCCAGAGGCAGCATAGCACTGCTAAATTACAGGGAGGGTTAAGTCTTAGCCTGAGATCAAGGGTCAAACCAGCTGACTGCTGGGATACGTTTTAAACATGTGGCCCTTGTTTTAATTGTGCGTTTTGGCATTTTTTGTGACTACTTTCCATTCCGGATCAATGTGATGCGGAGAAGCATGGGGAGGAGAGTCAGTGGGAGGCTCAGGGAGGATTTTCCATTCTTTTAGTAGATCGATGCCTTGGTCTAGATTACTCACAGTGAAGGAGCGGTTGTTTCTAGTGATCATGAGTTTTGTGGGGTATCCCCACTTGTAAATGATCTTGTGGTTCCTCAAAACTTTTGTCACTGTGTTTAGGTTTCTTCGTTTTTGTAGTGTATATTGTGACAGATCAGCATAGAATTGCAGCTTTTGGTACTGCGTGGGGAGGTTGGGTTGATTGCGCATTGCTGTCATGAGGGCTTCCTTGATGTGAAAAAAATGTAGCCTAAGGATAACATCCCTGGGTACTTGTTCTGGCAGGTGTGCCGGTTTTGACAAGCGGTGTATTCTATCGATTGTAACGTCCAGATCTGTGAGGCCTGGTATGAGATTTTTAAACAAAGTCATTGCAAAGTCAAGCAGATCTGATTGCTGTACCGACTCGGGGATCCCCCTTATTTTAAAATTGTTCCTTCTTGTTCTATCTTCTAAATCTGCTAATTTTGTTTTTATCCATTCTGATTCTTTCTCCTTATCCTCGTGGGTGTCTACCAAATCATTTATGGTTGAGGCATAATTCCCCATTTTCATCTCAATGTGTGTGACTCTCTCCTCTACCGCCCGTACATCCTCATGGTATCTGTGCATATGTGTAGCTATGTCCGTTTGGATAGTGCTTCTGAGGGAGAGCAGCATGTCCTTAAGGACCGTGTCCAATATGGGTTGGTTCTGTGTGGGGAAGGATTCGAATCCGGCATCTCCCTCGTGTCATCTCCGGACTCGGACACAGAGTGCTCCTCCGGGCTGAATCCAGTGGCATCCAGCCTGGGTTTAGCCTTGGCTGGGCTAGTAGATGCTGGAGAGGAAGGGCAGGGCGAGTGGCTATTAGGGGAGCCCAAATTTTTGGGCTGAGTCCCCTTGTTCTGCTAAGAATGGTGTAGCGTGGCTGCTGGGGGAGTGTAGGCCCGGTCACCATCTTGCTTACCTCCGCCTTGGCCTGGAGAGAAGAAGTCTGTTAAGCGATGAGGCTTTTTCTCATTCATGCGTTTCCTCCACATGGTCCAGGCGATATCTCGGTCCGGAACGCGACTTCAGGGGTCCTGAGTCTCCATGGATGGGCTGATATGAGCCGCTTTGTCCCGCCGTCAGCCGGAGCTCCGAGCCTACACGTCTGCTCGGCTCTGCATCAGGCCACGCCCCCCATAAATGCTCCTTTGATCTCATGACCCTGACAATTTCGTACATACATAAAGAATTGAGCTCACTGAACAGCTGACTAAAGTGGAGCAGGACTTAAAAACAGCTGTCACATCAGAGGAGTTTATAAAACTCAAAGAATCTGTTGATGGAAATATCAGCAAATATTGAGCCGATTTGGAAACAAAGAAGAGAAGCAATTTTGATAGCGACAATGAGGATTATCAGAGAAATCAAGTATACAGATGGCTGCGGCTATATACAAGATGAAATCGCTCAGACATTGGTGGAGTAAGGAAAGAAATATTTGAAAAACTTTTTCAAATTATTCTAACAATTATTTTCTCTTTAAGGGTCAGTTTTTTGTGCAACTGAATGGAGTTGCCATGGGCTCTAATGTCACTCCGCCATAAGCATGTGCTTTTTATGAATGATTTTGAACAGAAATACATCTATCAGGATGAGTTGTTTAGAACACATTGCGCCGCTTGGTGGCGCTACATAAATAATGTGTTTGCAGTATGGCGGGGTGACATTGAGTCCCTACAGAGATTTGATAAAATACTTAATGCTTTTTGCCCAGATATTCAATTTAAGGTGTGTATAGGGGGTGCATCTGTCCCATTTTTGCACACCATGATTTATATTGAAAACAACAAAATTGAATCAGATCTGTTTATTAAACCTATGGATAGAAACCAGTTGCTTTTGTATGGCAGTTTCCATCCAACACATGTGTTCAGGTCGATTGTACATAGCCAGTTCTATAGGGTTAAGCGGATTGTAAGTAATGAGGGATTCATTGGTAAGATCAGAATACAGAAGGAAAGCTGAGAAGAGAACCACGTTTCTAGGTAGGAAAAGGAATGGATGTTTCCCCTGCCTCAATTGCATACAGTGTAACTTAATGAATAAGATGGATAGCTACACACACCCGAATGATGGACAGAGAGTAAGGATAAAGGGCTTTCACACACGTCAGTCTGCCTATGTGGTGTATATTTTAATCTGCCCATGTGGGCTGATTTATGTAGGAGAAACCATGCAAAAAATTAAAGACAGAATTGTCCAACATCGTAGTTCCATCAGGAATAAACAGCCGGGATTGCCAGTACCGAAGCATTTTCTAGAAAAGAGACATTAGGTTCTAGAGTTGAGGTTTTTGGTCCTGGAAGAAGTGCATGGGGACAGGAGGGGTGGAAATAAGATTTTGAAATTAAAACAAAGAGAGGTTTGGTGGATCAATAGACTTTAATCCTTGCATCCACATAGGATGAACAGGGACTATGATCTGTATATTTTCTTATGAACTAAATAAATAGTAATTGATTGCTATGTTTCCTTTTAGGTGGGAACAAACCAGTGGTGGCCATGCGCCCGGCCCCTTTCAGGACGCTGGGTGCATGGATTACTGTAGCAGAGATAGGCGGGGGTGTTTGTTGAAGCACATGATTAGAGCCTGAGGCTCTAATTGGCTTCAACAAAGGGTGGGCTCGGAGCACAAAGAGTGCGCCCCGATCCCACCCAATTGTGTGACCATAGTGAAAAATTTTCGCTATTTTCACACTACAGTGCTTCCCCACCAATCAGGAGGCAGGTCGGTGAGACCTGTCTCCCAATTGGCCAAAGCGATAGGGGATCCTATTGGATGCCTAGTGCTGTGGAAGGGGAACCATGCTGGAACTGGACCCGTCACTGTCAGCAGCTCGCCTGAACCAGTAAGTGCCGGTCTGCCGGACCTCATGCGCGGGGGCAGCTGGCAGCTGTCAGTGCTGTAAAGGAGAGGAGCCGTATTTGGAGTCTATGCCCGCCGCTTTAGTCTCCCCATCTTACAAGCTCTTTATCTTGCATAGAACCTACCGCACTCCGGTGTTGCTTCACAGTTGGGGTAGTGAGGGAGCTAATGGAGACCTTGTACATCTGTTGTAGTGCTTCCCAAAACTAGATATTGGAAAAAGGTTAGTGATATTATATTTTCTGTTTATCAAGCCACTGTTCCGTTCCACCTGGTGACCTGTTTGCTAGGCACAGTAGATGAGGAACTTTTTATTCCCCCAACAATATAGCATAATTAGACTGCTGTATATCGCTCGCAAACAGATCGCTCGGCTATGGTTATCATCACATGCTCCAAGGATGAAACAGTGGATTGAACAGGTTCATGCAATTCTTATTAAAGAGAAGTTAATGTATCAACACAGAAACGCTGTTAATAAATTCCGCAGGATATGGCAGCCATAGCTAGACACTCTGGGGTTGGTACCTCCCCAACCTGTCCTGGAGCGACTTTCTCCAGATGTAAGTTTCCAGTGCCCTTGAAAATGTAGCTACTGGCTGTCACCATGCTCACAACTATCTGGCCCTTGACCTGGACATGGACTGATAGATGATTTACTGTCCCTTTGTTCACTGGACGACTAATAAAGTATACATATGTGGTTTGTTTTGTTTCAAATTTAAAATTTGGACGAATTTCAATTTTTCAGAAATTCAAATGTATCCCAATTTCCAAATTACAATATTACCAAATTCAAGAAAAATCTGACAAAATTAGAATGCAAATAATTTTCAAATTGTTTTCGAATACCTTTTGAATTCGAATAGTTTTCAAATTTAAATTCGAAAAAGTTTTCAAATACAAATTCGAAAAGTTTTCAAATTTGAATAGTTTTCAAATTCGAAAAGTTTTCCAATTTCAAAAGAGAATAACATAGAATATAAAATAAAGGAATAGAATAGGAAAAAAATAATAATAGACTAGTAAAGAATATAACAGAAAATAAAAGAATAGAATATAACAGAGCAAAACACAACAAAATACAATAGAAAATAAAAGAACAGAATAGACTGGAATATAATAGAAACAAATAGAATAGAAAAGAAATGCATAGAAAGAATATAACCATCTTCTAAATTTTGAATTTCAAATAGAATAAATTTGAATTTGAACACATAAGAAAAGAATAGAAGAATAGAATAGAAACAAGAATAGAATCGAATAGACTATAATAGAATAGAAAATAATATAATTAAAAAAAACAATAGAATAGAATATAATAGAATAGAAAGAATATAACTATTTCCCAAAATTCAAATAGAATCAATTCAAATTTGAATAGAATAGAAGAGAGCAGATTAGAATAGAATAGAAAGTAACAGAATAGTATAGAAATAAACAACAGAATAGAATAGAGTGAATATAATCATCTTCCAAAATTTGAATAGAATAAATTTGAATAGAAATTAATAGAATAGAAAAGAATATAATAGAATAAACAAATAAAAAATAATATCATTATAAAAAATAGACTAGAATAGAAAGAATATAATAATTTCCCAAAATTCAAATAGAATCAATTAGAATTTGAATAGAATAGAAAAGAATAGATTAGAATAGGAAGATGGTTATATTCATTCTATTCTATTCTGTTGTTTTTTTTTTCTATACTATTGTGTTATTTTCTATTCTATTCTATTCTATTCAAATCCGAATCAATTCTATTTGAATTTTGGAAAATGGTTATATTATTTCTATTCTATTTTTTTTAATTGTACTCTTGTCTATTCTATTTAAATTTCAGAAGATGGTTATAATCTATTGTATTCTATTTTTTTCATTCTATTCTAGTCCATTCTGTTCTGTTATTTTATTTTCTATCCACTTTTGTTCTGTTTTACTCTATTATATTATATTCTTTTATTTTATTTTTTATTGTATTCTATTAATTTATTTTCTATTCCATTGTATTCTCTTTGGAAATTGGAAAACTATTAGAAAACTGTTCAAATTTGAAAATGATTTGAATTTGAAAACTATCCGAAATTGATTCGAAAACTTTTCAAATTGATTTAAAAAAACAAATAAACAAAACGAATTCCGAAAAGGAATTAATTGAATGAAAAAAATGTATGTAAATAACGTATCAAAACAAAACTAAACAAATGTTTTCGTTCTGCACATGTCTATAATAAAGAAGACCATAGACGACCCAAGGGTCAATGTCACCGTAACAATTCTTCTCACCCTTGGTTGGTTTACCTTCCCGTTGGAAGGTAGTCAGTTCATATATATTACTTTAGCTTATGTAATTAAGTTTACATAGTTACATAGTCATCAAGTCCAACCTATGTGTGTGTTTTTATGTCAGTATTACATTGTATATCCCTCAATGTTGTGGTCCATTAGGTGTGTGAAATTATCTATACTCCCAGCAGAAACCACTGCTTGTGGAAGAGAATTCCACATCCTCAATGCTCTTACGGTAAAGAACCCTCTACGCATTTTAAGGTTACAGCACATTTGTTCTATTTTTAGTGAATAACTGCGTGTCTTTGTGTACTCCCTTGCACTGAATAGTTTTGCCCCTATTGTGGGGTCACCAGTACAGTATTTGTACATTGAAATCATATTCCCTCTCAAGTGTCTCTTCTCCAGAGAGAATATGTTCAGTGTTTGTAATCTTTCCTCATAACCAAGGTCCTCCACTCTCTTAATTAGCTTTGTTGCCCTTCTCTGAACCCTTTCCAGTACCAGGACATCCTTCCTGAGGACTGGAGCCCAGAACTGGATGGCATACTCCAGGTGCGGCCTCACCAGAGACTTGTATAGTGGGAGAATTATTGATTTATCCCTGGAGTTGATCCCTTTCTTGATGCATGCCAACACTTTGTTAGCTTTGCTTTCAGCAGCCGATTTGTCTAAACATGCCCTGGATATTAGGAGACAACTGTCCACCATAACAAAGGCACTTCGCAACCACAAAATAGAATATAAGTGGAAACAACCCCCCAAGCTACTAGTGGAGAGAAATGGTACATCTTTCACTATTACATCATTAGAAAGAAGATTAGCCTTGCTGCACACCTGGGAAATTATATCCGAACTGTCACCGCCAGTGGGACCCAAAAAAAATCCCGGAAAAATTGCACCACAATGGCACCAAGTCACCAACTAAGACCATCATGGTCCCTAAAAATGTTATTATAGTGCTTTACCTTCTCATATAAACAGCCGACACCCCGTTATGCTCTGATGCTACTCCTGTTGGCCTAAAACTTTACCCCACACTAAAGTTATCCACTCAGCCTATGCATGTATGGTTATAATATGTGAAAAGGGGTACAGTTGCTAATAATGTGTCCTTGTAACATATGACAATGGTATATCATAGCTCTTTGAACCTGATACCTTCTTTTGTCCACTTCTTCATTGGTGTAAATATTTTTATTTACTGTACACCTGATGTTGTGACACAATAAACTATTTTTCTAATTAAAAAAAAAACAAAAAGTAAAGGAGCCACCCAAAGAGTGGAGCTGGAAAGGGAGGGGTTTCTACAGAGGACTAGAAAACAAGCACAGGAAAGGAAAACAGACCTGAAAACAAGTTAAGTGCTGAGGTATACAGCAATATGTGTGTGTGTGTTTTTTTAGGTTGGGTTCACATATGTATATGTATATTGGTTTTCACTATGATTAAAAAATAGCATTTGTTCAGCGGTTTAGGTACATTTTTGATGCGGCTCTGATGCAAATTAGCATTGCTCAAGACTGGATTTTTGTCATAGCTGTGTTTTCAGTGCTGGCCAATACATAGTATAAAAAGGGTGTCAACTCCTGTAGGAGGACAGCAATCCTGAACTGAATCCTGAGCTGAATCCTGAACACAACTGAACACATGTGCAACTCAGAAGCGTTCCCAATTAGCCTGGAATTTGCACCTAAACCGCACCACAGTGCTCAGAAACCACGCAGGACTCTTCTTAATTACCAATTATTTTTATTGAGAGGTTTTTCAGTTAACAAAGTGTTGCATTGTACATTACATCATTTAGTATTATCTCGGGACAATACAGACAAAATATATATGTCGATAATAATAAGTAGAGTCACATATCTTATACAAAATATATGTATAAATTTACAGAAAGAACATTTGAAACATCAACAGTGTGGTGGACATTTAACCAGTTTTGAACAGCATGCGATACGGCATATCTCAGACATAGATAAAGATGAGCAGTTGAGGGCCAACCTTTAGGATTGGACTAGGTGAGGCAAGTCACTTTGGGATGGTTAATCCAAAGGTCCCATGTTTTTGGAAGGCGTCGAGCCATAAGTTTTCTTTAGCAAACATGTATTCCAAAAGGAATTGAGCATTGAGGGTTGTTATGATCTCGGTACAGGACAGAGGGGTCGTAGACTTCCAATGTCTTTTTAGAGTCAATCGGGCAGCCATGAGGACATGAGTGACAATTGTATGTATTTGTTTGGGTAGCGTGTCCATGACCAGGCCTAGCAAGACTTTTTGGGGTGTGAGGTGATCATGGATGGAGGTGATAGAGAAGAGGAGCTTGGAAAGGTCTGCCCAGTATTGTTTGAATTTTGGACAGGACCACCAGATATGTAGTGCAGATCCTGGTTGTCCACATTCCCTCCAGAAGAGGTTAGTTGTAGTAGGGTAGATTCGTGCTAACTTTAGCGGGGTGAGGTACCAATTGTGAAATTTTTTTTGAACTGTTTCCCAGTGTGTTTTACAGCTGGATGCTTTTAAAGGTGCCTGTATGGATTGGTACCATTGCCGAGGAGAGAAATTGCAGTGGAGCTATTGTTCCCAAAAGAGCATAGTCAGTGTTTTTTCATTGTGCTTAGTGCTAGTGAGAAGTTTATAAATATATGCAATTCCCATTTTTTTTCCAGCGGGTTTGGTGTAATAGTTTAGTAATTCATCAAGTGGTGAGTGGAGGGTCCATTTGATTTTATTGAGTATAGAGTGTATTCTTAGATACTTGAAAAAGGATGTGTTCAGGATTGGCCGTTTAGTTTGTAGTTGTTGGAAGGTTAGTAGTGTCGTTCCAGTGTATAGTTGCCCAATGTTAGTCATGCCTGCCGCGGTCCATTCAGACAGGGAGATGTCTGGGTGAGTAATTGGAGAGTTTACGGGGTATGTGCAGGGAGGAGGAGTGTGTGATCCCCTTAGTGGATTGGATGAGTGCTGTTAGAGTCTTAAGGGTAGCATTAATAGTGCTCAGGTAGCTGTGAGTACCATGATGTTGTAGAAGGAATGCACTAAGAGCAAGTTTGGGAGAAGGGGGTAGTGCTGTTCACTCAATTTGGTACCAGTTATTAGGGGTGATCAGATTCCACCATGTTTTTGCTTGTTTCAATATGGTAGCTTTGTAGTATGCATGTACATTAGGGGCTCCCATTCCTCCAGATGAAACTGGTGTGCAGAGTGTACTGCGTTTAAGTCGAGGACGCTTGCCTCCCCAGAAGTATTGGTTAAAGATTGATTGAAGTTTGTGCAATTGAGATTGTAGAAAAAGCAAGGGTAATGTCTGAAAGGTGTATAGGATGTGTGGGACCAAGTACATCTTCACAATGGAGATTCTTCCTGCCCACAAGGCCTGGGAGTGCTGTCATTCTTTTGTGGTATGTAGAAGTTTGGTCATTAATGCATTAAAATTGGTCTTTTTTCCCCGGATGCTGGCATGGATAGCTCCGTATATATGAATCCCTCAGCTAAACTGAAAGTTAACGGTGCCTTATCAGAAAAGGTGCCAATAGCAAACGGCACCAGACAGGGGTGCCCATTGTCACCCCTACTTTTTATGCTGACCCTAGAACCATTCATTAGAACGGTCAACGCCTATCCCGACATAAGAGGTTTTGAGCTTTCGGGTAGGGAGTTCAAGGCAGCGGCATATGCGGATGACCTATTGTTCTCCTTGACGACTCCCCTGGTCACGATACCTAACCTATCCCTAGAATTTGCCCATTTCAGAATTGTTTCCAATTTAAAAATCAATTATTCTAAATCTGAAGCTTAAATTTGACGATCCCTAAGACGGACCTTAACCACGTTAAACAAAACTCCCCCTTCAGTTGGGATCCTCAGAGAATGAAATACTTGGGGATCTGGTTAACCCCCAATGTTACCTCAATCTTTGTCCAGAACTTTCCCCCTCTGCTGAAAGCTCTTGTGAAAGACTTGGGCAGTTGGAGCTCTGGATATTTCTCTTGGTTCGGGAGGGTGGCCATAATTAAAATGGTCCTCCTTCCCAGACTACTTTACCTTTTGCGATTGCTCCCAGTCCAAATACCAATGAAATTCCTGAAGACACTACAAACCGGCAGGTGAATGCTTTCACAAGGGTAAAGTAAAGGACCTTTCCACTTTAAAATCTGATCATAACCTGCCACGGCATTCATTTTGGTCCTTTCTACAACTACATAGCTACCTTTCTGATAACAAACGTAAACCACACTTTCTTAGACCATTGTCGCCCCTGGAGTCGGCCTGTCGCGTGGGTGAGTGTTTTGAAAGAGTGACCTCGGTCCCTTACACGTGGCTTCAGTCTTCTAGGACTAATGAATCAGAGGGGTTCAGGAGGAGGTGGTCGGAGGCTCTAGGAATGGAGCTCACAGACAAACAATAGACTCTGGCCTGCCCGCTGGCACACCAGTGTTCCATTAGCACCAAAATGCAGGAAACTGCTTACAAACTTTTAACACAATGGTACATAACTCCTGCAAAGCTGAACAAGTGGAGCCCACAGATATCCGACACATGCTGGCGCTGCCAGAAGGAGAAAGGTTCATTAGTGCACATATGGTGGCACTGCCCATCCCTCATACCATTCTGGGACAAAGTGAAAGCGGTAATTATACACATTGCAGACACTGATCTCAGGTTAGACGCTGCTTGCTGCCTATTGCATATTTCCAACTTTTCATTCAAAGCCTACAAAAAAATCTCTCACAAAACATCTTTTGAATGCTGCGAAATCCCTGATCCCATTACACTGGAATTCCACCAGTTTAGTGTCAAAAACTAGCTGGCCAGAGTGTCGGATGTCTGCGAAATGGAGGAAACCTTAGCACAGGCTTCAGAACAGGTGGAGAAATTCCACAAGACTTGGCAGCCCTGGTTTGTCTTTAGGTTTTCGGAGGATTATAAGACCTTGATAGAGAACTGATTACACCCGCTGTCATTTTTGGGTATAACAGGGGACAGGGTTGTCCCTCCCCATAGGACTGAGTCTTTATTTCTGGGTTCCCCTTTCTTTCTCTTTCTTTTTCTCTTTCTTTTTTCTTCATTCTTTCTCTTTCCTCACTTCCCTTTCATCTCTTTACCTTCTTTTATTGATAATTTTAGATTTAAATGAGTCTACTAGAATGTTATAGTCTGCAGTTATATCTACTACCAGCTGACATTCAGAGGCCATGATGGGATAACATATGCTGATTGATCAGATTTTTCTGAATGTGACCCGGGAGACCGGGAGATTTGTGCAAATCTATGCATTGTTATATTGTTCTCTTGCTGTATAATTGGATTCAATAAAAGCTTAATGTCTTTAAAATTGGTCTTTAAGAGTTTGGACGTAGGGACAGTAAGTTATGTGCCCAGATATGTTAAAGTAGAGTTGGGAGCCCACGAGAAGGGTGTTCTCTTAACAATGTCAGCTTTAGTCCTTTGGTCTATACGTAGCATACTGGACTTGGTTTTGTTTATTTTGTATAAAGACACTTTACTGAACTGAAGTAAGATATTGTGCAATGTTGGCAGTGAAGATAGTGGGTCCGATAATGCTATAACAACATCATCTGCATATAGTCCTATTTTGTGGGTGACATCTCCTATAGTGATGCCATGAATGTCAGAGTTGTCTCTTATGGATTGGGCCAAGGGTTCCATCATGAGGTCAAATATGAGGGGTGATAAGGGGCAGCCCTGCCGTGTGACATTGGCAATAGAGAAGGGGTCAGAGAAGAATCCAGATGTGAGGACTCTGGCACTGGGAGAGGTATAAAGTGACAGTATGGCTTGCAGGATAATGCCAGAGAAACCAAACTTTTGTAGAACAGCTTTCAGGTAGGCCCAGCCTACCCTGTCGAACGCCTTCTCCGCGTCAAGTGAGATAAGCAGAGAAGGCGTCTGACTGTGTTCGGCCCATTGTATCATATTTATGAATCTTTGCGTGCCGTCAGAGGCCTGCCTACCAGCCACAAAGCACACCTGATCATGAAGGATCAGACCAGGTAGGATGGGGGCTAGCCTGAGTGCAATTAGGTTAGTGTTTAGTAAGGAGATCGGTCTGTAATTGGCGGGATTGCCCGTTGGCTTGCCTGGTTTGGGTATAGTTACTATGGTAACCTGTAGTGCTTCTGAGGGGATAGAACCCATAGTTGCGATAAAATTAAATGAGTTGCATAGGTGTGTTGATAAGATTTTTTAAAGGTTTTATAGTATTCAGCACAAAACCCGTCAGGGCCAGGCGCCTTGTGTAGCGGTAAGTGTTTTATAGCAAGCTCAATTTGGCTTGTGGTGAATGGAGCTGAAAGAAACTGTAGGTGTTCAGGAGTGAGTGTCGGCAGTTGATTTTTTTGCAGGAAGTGATTGATGTCACTAGTAGTGGATGGCTGGGTAGATGTATTATCCGTTAAGTTGTATAGCGCACAATAATATGATTTGAAACGGTTTGCTATGTCTTTTAGGTTAATAATTTGAGGCCCTTAAGGATCAGTAAGGTATAGGATTCTCGTTTGGGCAGTTTTACGTTTGAATTGTTTGGCCAGGTATGCCCCTGGTTTATTTTGGTGTACGTAGTGTTGCAATCGGAGTCTTTTAAGGTGTATGTCAAATTTCGCATGTAAATGATCACTAAGGGCTTGTCTGGCTTTGGTGAGGTCAGCGAGGAGCAGTGGAGATTGCTGAGATTTGTGAGCTTTTTCAAGTGTTTGAATTTGATCTACCAGTTTGTTTGTGGTAAGGGCATGCAGTCTTTTCTCGTGGGCTCCCAGTTTAATGAACAAACCTCTCATACAGGCCTTGTGGGCATTCGAGAGAATAGTGGGATTTTCGATAGAGCCTACATTAGTGTTAAAAAATAGTTCAAGTTCAGATAAGATCTGTTCTTGGTATTTTGGGTTGGTAAGTAAGGAGGAATTAAACCTCCATGCAGAATGTTTTGGGGGGTGATGCTGTTGGGAAGATCTTTAATGAGATTGGGGCATGGTCAGACCAGGTTATAAGACCTATGTCAGTTTGTGTGACTAGGTGCAGGGTATGTTTATCTACCAAGAAGAGATCTATCTGTGAGTACACTTTTTGTGCATGGGAATAGAAGGTGTAATTTCTCTCTGTCCCGTGAGAACATCTCCATGGCTCGTAGAGGTCTTCAGTGCAGATAAGCGAGGAGAGTGGGGTAGGTCTCGTTAAATTGGATGTGTCTAGCGAGTGATCTGCTATGTCATTGAAATCCCCACATATACTTAGGGGATCTTGTCTGAAGGGCGCCAGCAAGTGCATTAACTTCTTGAAGAAGTATTTCTGATTGGTATTGGGGGCATATATGTTCGCAGTGGTAACTCTGTGGTTGTTTATGGTAGCATTAAGGATGATGAATCTGCCATCAGGGTCAGTCTCAACTTGATGAGGCAGAAAGGAGACTGAGGACCGTATGGCAAGCATAACACCTGCTTTTTCTAGAGGAGTTTGCATAGTAAAAATGTGCAAATCTTTTGTGGGAGCATTGTAGAGGTTTATGAGATGGGAAGTGTATTTCTTGCACACAAAGGATGTCAGAATCGAGGGAGAGTGCCGTTTTCCATAACATGGTACATTTGTAAGGAGAGTTAAGGCCTTTGGGATTGATGGAGGTTATTGTTATAGACATTGTCAGTAAGCAACTAGTGAGTAAATGTGGAGATAGGAGGGAGGTACTGAGATTACACAGTTCTATATATGTCCCCTAGAACGAAATATAAACAGTTGGTGGTGCTGTAAGAATGTCAACAATAAACTCAATCTAATTGATAGGTTCAGATTACCTTGAAACAGTTAGTTACATATTAACCTGTAATATGTAAAACAATAAAAACAATAAGCAGAGAAAACAATATCAAGAAAGTGCTTAGCACTTTGTTACCTCTGGGGTATAGGAAGTTAGAGTTGAGGGTTATCAACAGAAACCTGCTCAATTGGGACAATTGTAGCCAGATGAACTGTGTTGTCTTGAGAGACCAAAGGGGGCATGAGACTAAGAATGTCCATAGAGAATTAGGGGGTGTTTAGCGAGGTTATTGATGTAAAGATGTTGAGGCGCGCCCAGGATCCGGAGGCCGGTTTGTTGTACGTCTTGGGGTGGTTTTTGGTGGTGGAGAGGAGATCAGGTTCCAGTTTAGTAGTCGTTTAATGCCATCTTTTGGTGTAAAGATGTTAGTGGTTTGGCTTTGATACGTGACCACTAGTTTCGCTGGAAAACCCCATTTGTAGGGAACGTGATGCTCTCTGAGTATTGTGATGGCTTGGGAGAATTCTCTTCTTTTCTGTGCCGTTGCTGCAGAGATATCAGTAAACAAGGACACCGATGAGTAGGGGTCAGGAAGATTGGGAGAGGATCTTGCAATCGCCATCATTTTATCTTTAGTCTGAAAGAAATGGACTTGAGCCAGTGCGTCTCGTGGCACAGATGCTGGGAGATGGTTCAGTTTAGCAATGCAGTGCTCTCTCTGTCTATGATTAATTCCGTTGGAGTTAATGTAGGGGCCAGGAGGAGAAATAGTTTCTGGATATACTAGATTACGTCTGGTGGTTTAACTGCTTCAGGAATTCCCCTAAATTTGATGTTGTTTCACCGAGAACAATCTTCTAGGTCGGTGACTTTAGCTTTAGCAGTTCCTCATCATGGCGGTCTTGTATGTCCAACATTGTGTGCCTCTGGGCCGCTCTGATGTTGGAGGGTTGTGAAGGGACCCCTGTGGGCATAGATAGCTGTGGGAAACGTTGCTGGAAATTTCTTGGGGGTCGATTTGTGTCCCAGGCTGAGCAGAGCTGAGGATTCATGAGGCCATCTCAGTCTACAGCCGGCCACGCCCCCGCAGGACTCTTTTTAAATTTGCACTGTGAGTGCACCGCATATACTGTATGTGAACAGCTTCAATGGAAATCAATATTATTTCCCATGTCCATCAAATCAGATGTGGTTCAAAATGCATCCAATTTGCATATATGTGAACCGAGCCTTAAAGCGGAACTTAAATCATTTTTTCATCTTTCTTTTATCCTTCTGCCCTTGTTGTTTTAACTTTGGATAGTAAAACTTTTTTTTTTCACCAGTAAATACCTTATACAGCTAACTTCCTCTTTCTTGTCTGGTAATTAGCCTAGGTTAATGCACAGCTCTCTCTCTCTCACTCTCATGAGAGTTTGCCAATAGGGGAGAGGGGCAGGAGAGTGGAGGAGGGATGAGTCATAGGAGAGCTGCAGAGCTGGAGGGGGCTGGATGAGGGCGGAGATAGAAGGAGACTGCAGAGATCCATGTGTATTCATTGAGAGAGCAGAAATGCACAGGCATGCAGTGGTGTGAGTGTGTGTGTGTGTCTGTCTGTCTGTATGTATGAGTGTGTGTGTCTGTGCACCTCTGTGTCTGTGTAAATCCAGGAAGTGAATAGGCAGCAGCTTCAGCTGCCCACAGTTAAAATGGCTGCAGCCAGACTTAGTGGAGGGAGATTTCTGCAGCATATGTGGCAAGTACAGAATCCCAGTATATATAAAATAATACGCAAAGTGGTTGGTGGGAAGCTTCAGAATGGCAAAGATGTTTTCATTACAAATTATGTGAGCAGACTGTAGTTCCTCTTTAAATTAGGCTTAGTATTATTTTAAGTAAAGAAAGCAAGACAAAAAAAACACAGACAACTTGTGTTACAGCATTAATATTACAGTTCATATATAAACCCTAGAAAATAAGAACATATAGCTTAACATGATTACAGTAGCTGGATAATACTAGAATTGAATCCTTTGCATTTTTGCAGTTTTACGCATCACACAAATTTGCAAAACAAAGTACCATGTTCTTCTTCAGACAAGGCAGTGTATGTGTGCTCCTCTAGAAAAATATCAAGTAAAACCTAATCTATTGCACATTCTTTCAATGGTTTAATGGTAGCATATACTAGAAAAGTTGATCATTGCAGCATCATTTATCTTTTGTTGTAGGGCAAATGTATTTCATCAGTGGGAAGCTGAATGCATATTTGTACATTGTGATATTATGCATATTTTGTGTGTGTGTGTGTTTTCCGGCAATATTAGAAGGAAAATTTATACTGCCAAAATGCTTTGTATTAAACCTGCTAGATTTTCTTACCTAGAGTGAAATGTGTGTCAAGCATCATAATTCACTTTTTCTTGGTGAGACTGGAATACATACACTCATTTTAGACCTTTCCATGTACAATACAGTACGTGCTGTGCCATTGCCTGTTTTTAAGGGCAAATTTTATATTGAACTTTAAGGACAGAAAAGATCCAAAAATAGAACCGCACAGATTGATGAACCATAAAAAGAGGACACATCTGCTGGGAAATTTTGACAGTACAATTGCTTTATTTACTGACCATTTCCTTCTGAATGCACATAACTAAGCTAGCCCAAGGCCATGCATGAGAGACATTCCTCATTGTTCTGGATGTATAAAGATCTGTTTTTGGCATGTGAAATACCCTTTAAATAAAATCATGTCAATAGTATAAATGCAGGCAGAGTCTTGCAGGCTAGATATATAAATATACTGTAATATGAATATTTTCTTACAAGCTAATAAAAGTTTGTCTGCTAGCTTGTATGAATGGTTTGAATGGTCTGAATTTTACAAAGTATTCAATAAATACACACAACAATAAACATATAACACGTGTTATGCTTTTACAGCTTTAAATTATGAGTTGTAGACCCCTTTTCACACTGAAGGCAGTTTTCAGATGTTTTAGCGCTAGAAATAGTGCCTGTAAAGTGCCTGAAAACTGCCTCCCATTCATTACAATGGGTGCTTTCACACCCGGGCTGTGCGCTTGCGGGACATTAAAAAAAGTCCTGCAAGCAGCATCTATAGGGCTTCCCTGCCAATTGCCATAAATGAGCATTGCTTCCGAAGCGCCTGAAAAGTGCTTCCGATGTGCCGTAACACGGGAGTTTTTAACTCCTTTTTTGGGGTTAAAAGCGCCCTGTTAGCGGCCGAAAAGTAGAGCAAAAGTGGCACTTAAACAGCGTTAAAGTGCTGTTAAAACGAATGGCACTTTAACGCTAAAGGCCGGTGCTTTCCGTGTGTAAGTAGCCTAACCCCTCTGTGACCATATGTCATTACCGCCTATGCCTAGATGCCCTAACTAAATTTAGCAACTTTAGTATACATTGACTAACATGATAATAACGCTACGACTATTTTACATGCCTAATTAATTGTTCCCTTTTTATGACCACATAAAGGATTTTTATTATACATAATTTAATCATTTCAAATATTTTTAGCATTACATTTCTTTCCATGTGCACAGCTAGTGTATAGAGTGAAATGTATGGTGTCAACTGCAGGCAGACAAAGATTAGAAAACAGTTGATAAATCTACATACTATTCATGTATGTGAAAACAATAGATTGATAGCGGAAGCTGATCCCATATACTGTCTCCTGCGAGTGACCACGTTTGTAGTTTCATGCCTAGTTTCATGCCTCTCTTTAATCAGTGGTGGATGCACAATCTATGATGATTCCTATAAAACGTTGAGTATATCTCCAACTTCATCACTGAACTTTATTCTGCTCTCTGATCTAATTTCACCTTTATGGACTGATTTTTTTTTTTCCCTTTTGGGTTTTTATTAATTTTTAATATCATTCACATTTAAGGATCAATCTATTGTTTTCACACATATGAATTATATGTAGATTTGTCAACTGTTTTCTGCACACAGCACTTTATCATTCAGATGATTTACTTGCACAATTAAGGTCTTATATAAATATCGTTTGCATATTGGCACATTCTTAGTCAGTTTGCACATGTAATATAGATTAGTGATGCATTTGAAAACCTTTTTATTATTTATACAATTTGTCTGATTGTAGTGTGTGCAGCTTTTCACATTTTATTGAGTAGTGCAGTGTTTCTTTTGAAATGTAGACAAAAATTAGAACTGTGCTAATCTACAGGGTGGGCCATTTATATGGATACACCTTAATAAAATGGGAATGGTTTGTGATATTAACTTCCTGTTTGTGGCACATTAGTATATGTGAGGGGGGAAACTTTTCAAGATGGGTGGTGACCATGGCGGCCATTTCGAAGTCTGCCATTTTGAATCCAACTTTTGTTTTTTCAATAGGAAGAGGGTCATGTGACACATCAAACTTATTGGGAATTTCACAAGAAAAACAATGGTGTGCTTGGTTTTAACGTAACTTTATTCTTTCATGAGTTATTTACAAGTTTCTGACCACAAATGTGTTCAATGTGCTGCCCATTGTGTTGGATTGTCAATGCAACCCTCTTCTCCCACTCTTCACACACTAATAGCAACACCACAGGAGAAATGCTAGCACAGGCTTCCAGTATCCGTAGTTTCAGGTGCTGCACATCTCGTATCTTCACAGCATAGACAATTGCCTTCAGATGACCCCAAAGATAAAAGTCTAAGGGGGTCAGATTGGGAGACCTTGGGGGCCATTCAACTGGCCCACGATGACCAATCCACTTTCCAGCAAACTGTTCATCTAGGAATGCTCGGACCTGCCACCCATAATGTGGTGGTACACCATCTTGCTGGAACTATGATGTCGGTGATAGGGAATTGCTGGCCATCAAGTCAGCTTTGGAGGAATGGCGGTACCTCCTGGAAGGAGCAGCTCACCCGGTATTGGTTTTTACTGACCATAAAAACCATAAAAAAACCATATGCTGTGAAGATACGAGATGTGCACCACCTGAAACTACGGATACTGGAAGCCTTTGCTAGCATTTCTCCAGCGGTGTTGCTATCAGTGTGTGAAGAGTGGGAGAAGAGGGTTGCATTGACAATCCAACACAATGGGCAGCACATTGAACACATTTTATAAGTGGTCAGAAACTTGTAAATAACTCACGAAAGAATAAAGTTACGTTAAAACCAAGCACACCATTGTTTTTCTTGTGAAATTCCCAATAAGTCTGATGTGTCACATGACCCTCTTCCTATTGAAAAAACAAAAGTTGGATTCAAAATGGCTGACTTCAAAATGGCCACCATGGTCACCACCCATCTTGAAAAGTTTCCCCCCCTCACATATACTAATATGCCACAAACAGGAAGTTAATATCACCAACCATTCCCATTTTATTAAGGTGTATCCATATAAATGGCCCATCCTGTAGAGATTGCAGTCATCAAGTGGTTAAAATTATTTGGAAGTTAATATAAACAGCTAACTTTGTGGTGTGCAAAATGAACCTTTCACCATGGGATAGTACAATGTTGTTCCCAAAACCTATCTATGTAGCAGCACATGTTGCCTGGAGAAGCGCTGGGCAGTATCCTAATTTCCTGCTTTATGTACATTGCAGGGAGTTTACTCCAGGTAACGGGTAACACTGCTGTAGAATGTATCCATACAAAGTTTATTGTTTACCAAATATGGGCATAGGATAAGAAGGCATGAAGGGTACCAATAGGATGGGTTTACCACGTGTTTTTATATACTGTATATGTGGTGTTTCATATTGCACAATGGTTTTCACTCTAAAAAAGGGGGAACTCAGTGTCCTTGAAACATTATATATATACAAAATTGGCATTATGCACTAGTAAACATATTCATGAACTGCAAGCAATTATGTATTCTTTGAAATAGTCTGCACATATTTTTTTCAAAGTAAAATGGTTAAGTATAAAGACACCTCTGAGTTTGTAAAGAAAGGGACTAGGCAGAATATACATTGTATACTATGACCAGACCTATCCTCTGCCCCAGGTCTGTGTAGGATCATGCAACTATGTTTATTGACAGCTTAGCAACTGTGCCAAGCTTGTGATAATCATCAGCATTGCCAACCCATATATGAGTTGTGTTAACCAGAAAGGGTAATATTGTTAATTAACTGAGCGTATTTGGTTTTTTTTCCACCGATAAAGTATATAAAATTACTGAATGCTGCAGTAGGAGACAATGTATACAAAGTAATTTTTAGATTTTTGGTGTGCAATCACAAAGAACACATGGAACAATAAATACTGAGTAAACTAGAAACACTCATTATAGACTTACTGCAGATACCAAGATCAGTAACTAAGAAATCTTAAAGTGATTGTAAACATTAATTTTTTAAAACAATAAACATGTCATACTTACCTGCTCTGTGCAATGGTTTTGCACCGAGCAGCCTGATCCTCCTCTTCTGGGGTTCCCCTGCCTGTGCTCCTAGCTCCTCCCTTCCAAGTGCTCCCATTATAAGTCGCTTGCTCTGGGGGCACTTGTTTAGGCTCGATCCTGATATATGATATGTGTGTCTATTGACAGCAGCAGGAGCCAATGGCTCCCACTGCTGCCTTTATATCCCATGATGAGAAAGAGAGCAGCACTGTTGCTCTTGATCATAGCGCTGGATCAAGATTGAGAATAGGTACGTTTTTTGGTGGGGGGCTGGGAGGGAGCTGATTACAGTAGGTTTTCACCCTAAGAGAATGCATTCAGATAATAAAAACTAGAGAACGGGCTACCAATGCTCAGATCTTATTAAAGCAAAACTCAGTGTCCACCATTCTGAAAAGAACAATAAATAAATGAAATAAATTTTGTAATTTTTTATACCTGTATCATTTCATTAAGCACCATTCACAAAAAGTCCCATGGACAAATAAATGTACAGTTGAAAAAAGTACAAAAATTACAGTATCTCACAAAACTGAGTACACCCCTCACATTTTTAAAAATATTTTATTCTATCTTTTCATGTGACAACACTGAAAAATGACACTTTGTTACAATATAAAGTAGTGAGTGTACAGCTTGTATAACAGTGTAAATTTTCTGTCCCCTCAACATAACTCAAAACATAGCCATTAATGTTTAAACTGCTGGCAACAAAAGTGGGTACACCCCTAAGAGAAAATGTCCAAATTGGGCCCAGTTAGCAATTTTCCCTCTCTGGTGTCATATGAATTTTCCCTCTCAGGTGTGAATGGGGAGTGGGTGTGTTAAATTTGGTGTTATCACTTTTACTCTCTCATACTGGTCACTGGAAGTTCAACATGGCACCTCATGGCAAAGAACTCTGTGAGGATCTGAAAAAATGAATCGTTGCTCTACATAAAGCTGGCCTAGGCGATAAGAAGATTGCCAAGACCCAGAAACTGAGCTGCAGCACAGTGGCCAAGACCATACAGCGTTTTAACCAAACAGGTTCCACTCTGAACAGGCCTTGCCATGGTCAACCAAAGAGGTTGAGTGCAAGTGCTCAGCATCATTTCCAGAGGTTGTCTTTGGGAAATAGACATATGAGTGCTGCCAGCATTGCTGCAGAGGTTGAAGGGGTGGGGAGTCAGCCTGTCAGGGTTCAGACCATACACCGCACACTGCATCAAATTGGTCTGCATGGCTGTCATCCCAGAAGGAAGCCTCTTCTACAGATGATGCACAAGAAAGCCCGCAAACAGTTTGCTGAACGACATGGATTACTGGAACCATGGCCTGTGGTCTGATGAGACCAAGATAAACTTACTTGGTTCAGATGGTGTCAAGTGTCTGTGGTGGCAACCAGGTGAGGAGTACAAAGACAAGTGTGTCTTGCCTACAGTCAAGCATGGTGGTGGGAGTGTCATGGTCTGGGGCTGCATGAATGCTGCCAGCACTGGGGAGCTACAGCTCATTAAGGGAACCATGAATGCCAACATGTACTGTGACATACTGAAGCAGAGCATGATCCCATCCCTTTGGAGACTGGGTCACAGGGCACTATTCCAACATGATAACGACCCCAAACACACCTCCAAGATGACCACTGCCGTGCTAAAGAAGCTGAGGGTAAAGGTGAGGGACTGGCCAAGCATGTCTCCAGACCTAAACCCTATTGAGCATTTGTGGTGCATCCTCAAATGGAAGGTGGATGAGCACAAGGTCTCTAACATCCACCAGCTCCGTGATGTTGTCATGGAGGAGTGGAAGAGGACTCCAGTGGCAACCTGTGAACTCCATGCCCAAGAGGGTTAAGACAGTGCTGGAAAATAATGGTGGCCACACATAATATTGACACTTTGGGTCCAATTTGGACATTTTCATTTAGGGGTGTACTCACTTTTGTTGCCAGCGGTTTAGACATTAATGTCTGTGTGTTGAGTTATTTTGAGGGGACAGCAAATTTACACTGTTATACAAGCTGTACACTCACTACTTTACATTGTAGCAAAGTGTCATTTCTTCAGTGTTGTCACAAGAAAAGATATAATAAAATATTTACAAAAATGTGAGGGGTGTACTCATTTTTGTGAGATACTGTATCTTGTCATATTAGGAATTAACAAAAAAAGTACTGAAAACATTAGATTAAACCAAAGTTGCCCAATTAACTAATAGAGGTGTTAAATGTGGGTAGGGGGCCCACATAAAGTCATGCTTTTAGGTTAATCACAAGAGGTTTAGAATTAGATTGGTCTGGCCAGGAGCGTTATGATAGTGTGGCAGTCGGTTTGAACTAGGCTGGCTTACTCAAAAGTGCCCAATGTTTATTTTGGCTTTTCTCTATAGTACCATCTCATATATCAAAAGATAAAAAGGAGCTCTTTTTGTTAGGTTGGGGGAGTACATAAAGGAGCATGACTTGAAAAATGTAGGCGTGAGGGTGCTTTTTTGCTGATAAGTGTCTAATTTGTTCAGAACCAGCAGCTTGTACAGAGTATTTTCCAAATCCCTCATTGAAGGCAAGTGGGGATTAATCCAACAGTTTAATATGAGCTTTTTGGCTACTAGTATACAAAGGAGCTCCAATTTTGTTAATTGTATGTCATTGCATTGGCTGTTTTGTTAATTGGATGTCATTGGCTGTCAGCTGGTGTATAATATAAAACAAAATGTTTCTTTTTACCTCTGGGACTCTCTGTAGTTTGGCGAGTCATACCATATAAAAATAAACTCAAAGCCAAAAAGTGTGAATCTGAGGACAATCTCATAGGAGGGTGTCAAACCCTGCCAATTCCAAATAGAACCTGGGCAGTGTGTAAGAATGTATGTAGCTCCTAGTATGTATGAGCTCCTGGAATTTGGCTTGTTCAGAGGTTCAGTGAATGACCAAACCTTAGCCAAACCTTTGGCTGCAGTGGGGAGTGATACATTTAGGAGCTACATTACTACATCTGCTAAATGTACTAGAGGGTACTATACTGGGCAATTTCACCCCCTTACTTCCCAGACCAATTTTCAGCTTTCCGCACTCTCGCACTTTGAATGACACTTGCTCAGTCATGCTACACTGTACCCAAATACAATTTTTATCATTTTGTTCACACAAATAGAGATTTCTTTTGGTGGTATTTATTCACCACTGGGGTTTTTATTTTTTGTGCTATAAGAAAAAAAGAGTGACAATTTTGAAAAAAAAAAATATTTTCTACTTTCTGTTTTAAAAGAAATCCAATCAAATCAAATTTCTTCATACATTTAGGCCAGAATGTATTCTGCCACATGTCTTTGGTAAAAAAAATCCTGATAAGTGTATGATTATTGGTTTGGATGAGAGTTATAAAGTCTACAATCTAGGCTACGTATCATTGAAAATTGATCACACCTGATTTATTGATGGCATTTCTCGAGACCCTAAAATGTCAGGGCAGTACAAATACCCCCCAAATTAACCCTTTTTGTAAAGATGACAGTCCAAGGTATTTATTGAGAGCTAAAGTGAGTTTTTTGGAAAATGAAGATTTTTGTCCCACAAAATTGTCATATTAACAAGTTATTTCTCATGCATGGCATAGATAAACTTGCAATTACACCTCAAAATACATTCTGATACTTCTCCTGAGTATGGAAATACCACATGTGTGAGACTTTTCCACAGCCTGGCCACATACAGAGACCCAATATGCAGGGAACACTGTCAGGTGTTGCAGGAGCATAAAATACACAATTAGCTTCCTGAGTACCTATCACATTTTTGAAGGCCCTGGACCACCAGGACAATAGAAAAGCCCACAAATGACCCCATTTTGGAAAGAAAACACCCCAATGTATAGTCTACAAAGCATAATGAGTAGTGTTGAGCGAACCCGGACTGTAACGTTCGGGTCCGTACCAAACTTTGGGGTGTCCGGGACCCGGACCCGAACACGGACATTTCAAAAAACGTTCGGGTTCGGTCCGGTGTTCTGCTATTTTACTCCACGTGTTGAGAAGCTGCAGGGCAGCCAATCAACAAGCGTTTCACTGGTTTGCCCTTAGAAGCCATCACAGCCATGCCTACTAATGGCATGGCTGTGATTGGCCAGTGCATCATGTGGCCCAGCCTCTTTATAAGCTGGAGTCACTTGATGCTGCAGTCACATGCTCTTGGGTTAGCTGTAGGGAGAGGTAGCTGACGGCGTCAGGGAGAGATTAGAGACATTTTAACAACATCTGATCTTGCATCCTGAGATAGATTACTTTACTACTGCTGTGCTGTTGCTCTGAGGACAGATAGCAGAAATTTGAGATTTCACAAACTCTGCATAAAACAACGATCGCTACGATCGTGCTCAACGATCAGATTGTTGGAGGAATTTGAGATTTCAAATACTGCTGCTTAGAGTTGGAGATTGCAGAATAAACTCTGCTTAACGCAACAATCGTTACGATCGTACACAACGATCAGATTGTTGGAGTAATTTGAGATTTCACATACTGCTGCTTTGAGTGACACATTGCAGATCAAACCCTGCCTAACACAACAATCGTTACGTTCGTACACAACGATCAGATTGTGGGATCGTACACAATGATCAGATTGTGGGAGTAATTTGAGATTTCACATACTGCTGCTTTGAGCGATCTGACTTCACTAGGTAGAGGCTTCTGCTTAGAGGGACAGATTCTTTTTCAAAAACCATTGCCTACTCCTATAGGACCAGCTGTTGCTGTAAGTGACACATTATTGTTGAAAAATCATCTCCTAGTTCTAAAGGGAGAGTTTCCAGCTGTTGGTGTGAACAGTGCATTTCTTGCACCAAAATAAAAAGTCCAGCTACATTGGCGTTTTAAAAAAAAAAGGTATTAATTGGTATTAATAAATACTTACATAGGGCTACATAATACATTTGCGGACCCAATGAGGAGAGCAAATAAGGGACGTGGTCATGGTGCTGCGTCTGATGCTGGTGCTGCTGGTGTTGGTGGTGTTGGTGAACCTCCTGTTGGAAGGAGAGGACGCGGTCGAGGTGTGCCAGCTACACGCACAAGGGAAACACCTTCCTCAGGTAGCCAACAGAACCTTCACCGATATATGGTAGGCCAGAATGCCCCTCAACGATCGGTGAGGCCAGAACAAGTACAGGGCGATAGTAGATTGGGTGGCTGACAATGCCTCCAGTTCCTTCACATTGTCTCCCTCCCGGTCCCTTGATGAAAGCTCAGAGTTGGCACCTGAACCCCATGGCCATCTGTCTTTCACCTCAGCCCCTTGTAAATTAGCCAAGCAGTCTGAGCCACAAGTCCTGCAAGAGACTCTTATGCTTTTTGATGACTCTCCTGGTGTGCTTTCCATGGGCCATCCACATCGCGCTGCCCCAGAATTGGAAGACATTGAGTGCACCGATGCCCAACCACTTCTGTTGCAGGATGAGGACATGGAAACACCAGCGCAGCACATTTCTGATGATGATGAAACACAGGTGCCAACTGCTGCAGCTTGCCTCAGTGTGCAGACTGACAAGGAGGGCAGTGGTGAAGGGTGGGTGGAAGATGATGTGGAGGATGATGAGGTCCTAGACCCCACATGGAATGAGGGTCATGCGAGTGACTTGTGGAGTTTGGAGGAAGAGGTGGTGGCCGCACAGAGGCACAGCACAGCAAAAGAGGAAGCAGGTTGCAAAAGCGGAGCGAGCATCCCCTAGACAGTATGCCTGCTACTACCCACCGCACCCAGGGACCTAGCACACCAAAGGCAGCTCAAAGGCATTCCCCCGTGTGGCAGTTCTTCAGACAATGTGCTGACGACAAGACACGAGTGGTTTGCAAGCTGTGCAATGATAGCCTGAGCCGGGGCATAAATGTTCTCTTACCAACGGAGATTAGATTTTTCTCTTTCAGCCTGTATGTTCATCAAGCTGTTCTCCATATTAGTCTCATCATCGTGGATATGTTTCATTCATAATTAATCCATAAGGTATTAAAACACCCATATAAATACAGCTTTATTTAATTCACACAATCTTCCCCTCTAAATTTCTATTTGCATCTTACCTCCCCCCCCTCAGGTCCTCCTGTTCCTCAGCCCCCCCTCCTATTTTCCGATTTCTAATTCCAGTCTCGGTTTCATAATCTCCAAATATTCTTTTGATTTTTTTGAATTGAGATCACTCCGCCCATTTCTTTTCTCCCCCTACTCCCGCCTTTCAATCTTCTAGCTTTACATTTTCCAAGTAGGCCATTTCCTCTACTTTGTTGCACCATTGCTCTAATGATGGAGCTTCCGCCTTTTTCCAATTTTTGGGTATCAAACTTTTTGCTGCATTCAGGAGAGTTGGCACCAGAGTCCCAACATACCGCATTACGGGGCCCACACCCCCATGGAAGAGACACCTCCATGGGTCTGCTACCACCCCTTCTTTTGATACTTTATTGATTATGTCTCTTATCCTCTCCCAGTATTCTTTAATGATCGGACAGTCCCACCATATATGTGCCATTGTGCCCTTATCATTACATCCCCGCCAGCACTTATCTGTTCCACTTTTCGAAAATTTTGCGGTTTCGTTAGGAGTTAGGTACCATCTCTAGATGCACTTATAGTTTGTCTCTCTAGTCTCGTTGTCCACTGCCGTTTCATGTGCTAGTGACCACATCCTTTCTCATTGCTGGATGGTGCGTCTTGATCCTAATTCTGCTTCCCATTTATCCATGTATGGGAGTCTCTCCTCCTCTCCTACTCTCCCCAAAATCTTATATATCTTTGAAATTCCTCCCCTTCTATTTTTTGTTTGGCACAGTTTCTCTATTGCCGTGAGTTCCTTCTCCGATCTAACTGGCTGCGGAAGTGCCGCTATAAAGTGTTTCATTTGCATATACTGCCATGTGTCTATTTTCCTAAACCACCCACTGTCCTGTAAATCTCCCCGTGCTTTGATTTTCCCTTTATACATTATATCCTTTAATTGCAGTGTGTCATTTAATATCCATTTCCCCCCCCCAATCTTCGTGCCCGGTAGGAAGTAGTTTGTCCCACAAATTGGGACAAACGGTGAGTTATATCCCCATTTCCCTTTCATCATAGTGTCGTCCCAAATTTTTAGTGCCGTGTATGTGATCTCACTTGTGTTCCTATGTAAGTTCCTATATTCCGGCGGAATCCAAATTATTTTCTCCAATTGTGACTTACTCATCTTATTTTCTAATGTGACCCATTTTTTATCCCTTTCGTTTTGAGCCCATACTATCACTCATGCGAGACTATTAGCTCTATAATATTTTTTAATATTCGGTAGTGCCCACCCCCCTCTATTTTTATCTCTGTTCAAAATCTTCTTTTTTACCCTTGGTCTCTGTCCTTTCCATATGAATCTATTTATTATTTTATCGATGGTTGAGAAGAATCCCTGTGGAATGTAAATTGGTAGCATCTGCACTTTATATAAGATTTTGGGGGCTATTATCATCTTTACTGCGTTTATTCGCCCTGTCCATGATAGTGGTCTGTATATCATTCTCCTCACTTCTTCTTTGATTTCATTTAACAGGGGGATAAAGCGTAGTCCCCCACCCCTGTTCCCGTCAGCTTAACCCCCAGGTAATCTAGTTCCTCCTTCTTCCATTGGAATGGAAATGATCTCTGCAGCTCTCCCTTTTCCTGTTTTCCTAGATTTATGGGTAGGCCTTCCGATTTCGTATAGTTAATCTTGAAATTAGACAACTCTCCAAATTTAGTCAGCACCTCCATCACTTTAGGGATATATTCTTTCGGTCTATCGATGTACATCAATAGATCGTCAGCATATGCGGCAACCTTATGCTCTTCCCCTCCTACTTCAAATCCATGTATTTGCTGATGTCTCCTAATTACTGCTAGTAGTGGCTCTAGTATCGGGGAGAGAGGGCACCCCTGCCTCGTCCCGTTTTCTAGTTCAAAAGGCTTGGACAGCTTTCCGTTTATCTTAACCCTTGCCTTTGGTTTATTGTATAGGGCCTCTATCCAACTCCTCATCCTCTCTCCCAGGCCTACTGTCTCTAAGGTCTGGAACAGGAAACCCCAGTCTACCCTGTCGAAGGCCTTTTCGGCATCAATCGACAGGATCAGACTGGGGTCCCCACCTCTCTTCCTCTTCTACATTAACAGTCTCGTTCTTATTCCATTATCCTTTCCCTCTCTCCCCGGTACGAAGCCCACCTGGTCTTCATTTATTACCTTCTTTATAATCCTTTTTAATCTTGTAGCTAAAATTTTTGAGAATAATTTAGTATCTGCATTTACTAATGATATCGGTCTATAGCTAGTACATATTGTGTTGTCTTTCCCTTCTTTTGGTATTACTGTAATAATCGCCGACAATGCCTCTCTTCTCATCTCCCACTCCTTACCTATTCCATTCATGTATTTACACAGTATTGGGGTTAATATGTCTCTAAATTTCTTATAGTATTCTATTGGGAGTCCGTCTGGGCCCGGGCTTTTCTCAAGGGCCATGTCCGCTATAGCCCCCTCCACTTCCTGCGTTGTTATAGGGGCTTCCATTCTATCTACTTCATCCGCTTCTAATTTTGGCATATCGGCTAATTTCAAGAACTCTTTGATCTTTTCTTTCCTCTGCTCTATACTATTTGTTGATTCCTCTTGTCTCACTGAATATAGTTTCTTATAATATTCTTGGAAGGTGTCTGCTATCTCTTCCGTTTTATATTTGATCTCCCCCTTCTCATTCTGTATCTTTTCTATGTAGCTCCTTGATTTTTTTGTCTTTAGGATTCTAGCCAGATGTTTCCCTATTTTATTTCCCTGGGTGTACCTTTCCTTCTTGATTTTGTTGTATATGTAGCGGTTTTCCTGTTCTATAAGGTCTTTTAATTCCCCCCGTTTCCCCAGTAGGGTTTGTAGTATTTCATCTCTGGGCCCTTTCTTATGTTCCTGTTCCAGCTCATAGATTCTTTCTATCACTTCTTCTCTCCTCTTCTCTCTTTCCTTCCTTTTCCCTTTGTCTATGGATATCATCACCTCTCTTATGTAAGCTTTATGTGTCTCCCATGTTAGTGGGTCTTCTATGTCGTCCGAGGCATTTATTTCAAAGAACCCTATCAGTTCTTTTTTGATTTGACTAGTAATGTTTTCGTCCCTCAGCAATTCCTCGTTTAACCTCCAGGTATATTCTTTCATGGACCCTACTCCTGCATCCATCTCCATTATCACGGGGGCGTGATCCGAGATTGTTGTTGTCTCTATTGTTATATCCTCTACTCTCTCCAATACCCTATGTTCTACTAAGATGTAATCTATCCTGGAGTACGTCCCATGTACAGGGGAAAAAAAGGTATAGTCCCTTTCCTTGGGTGAAAAACCCTCCATGTATCCATCAGCTGCAGCTGTGTCATTTTCTTTTTAGCTCTTCTCCAATTTATATTGGAGATCCCCTGTACACGGGATGTACTGTCCCAGGCCTGGTCTTGGGCATAGTTGAAATCCCCCGCTACTATTAGTAATCCTTCTCTGAACTCTTTTAGTTTCTCTAATACTCCTGCTAGGTATCCTGCCGGGTTTTTATTGGGGCAATATATATTTACCAAGGTATATAAGTTATTATCTAGCCTGCCTTTCAGAAAAATACACCTCCCTTCCGGTTCAACCCATCTGTCTGTTATTGCGAACTGTACCCTATTAGAGAATCCTATAGCCACCCCCTTTGCTCTGTGTGTCTGCGATTCACAATGATACCACAGTGGAAATTTCTGCGACCAGATTTTCAAATTTGTATCTTGGGAGAAATGTGTTTCCTGTAAGAACACTATATCGGCTGAGTATCGCTTCAATTCTTGCAAGATGTATCTTTTTGCGGGGCTCCTCATCCCCCGCACATTATATGTCAAGAATTTAACCATCCTCTTCCCCCTTCTATGATTAAACAGTAAATCCCCGAGACTGGACTTCTTCTTTCCTCTGGAGAACCTGACCCCTCCCCTTCCCTCCCTCCCTCTCTACCTGGGGAGTTTTGGTCATCCCCTGACCCTTCCACCTTGGTGGGCGGGGGATCTCTCAACCCCCCCCTCCTGGTTGCCCCCGGGTTGAGCATCATTTTGTGGCCCGTGGTCGATCTCCATCCCCTTTTTGGGCTCCCTGCCTGTTGGCGCCCGGAATTCCTATTACCATCCCCCCTCCCTTTCCTCCCCATCCCCCCTCTTCTGCCCCTCTATTAGGCTCTTATCCAATACTGATCTTCATTTCTCGTTGCTGGTTCAGCAGGGTCCCTCCATCCTGGCAAATCTGGCACAGGTATACTTAATCTCCTGCAAAAACCTTCTGTCTCTTCCGGAAACTTCAGCTTCGCTGATCTACCTTCTCTCCTCCCGATCAAGCAGGCTGGGAAGCCCCACGAGTGTTACCCTCCCTGCCGTCTTATTTGGTCTACCAATGGCTTCAATAGCTTCCTCCTTTGACGGGTATCTCTTGCCAAGTCCGCGAAGATCTTTATTTCAACATCTTCCATAGATATTTTATAACCCTCTTTTATTTTCTTCCAGATTTCTTCTTTCTCCCTAAAGTTATGGAAGCGGGCTATTGTGTCTCTTGGGACCTCCTTTCCCAGGTTCGCCGGTTTGGGGACCCTGTGTACTCTTTCTGTTTTCACCTCCGATTTCCCCAATATGGGGCCAAATATTGTGTTCATGGTTTTTTGTAGATCTTCTGCTGCTGTAGTTTCCGGGATTCCCCGTATCCTTACATTTTTCCTCCTGTTACGATTCTCCTGGTCTTCTAATCTATATTGGATCTCCCGTTGCTCCCTCCGGATTTTATACATCTGCTCTTTAAGCCCCTGTATTTCTTTTGCCTGGGTCTCTACCCCCTCCTCTGTTTCCTCTACTCGTCTCAATATTTGGCTCAGATCTTCCCTGATATTAGTCATTTCTCCTTTGAGCGAGCATTCTAGCCTCGCAAACATCTCCGCAATGTCATTTCTTGTAGGCATCTGTTCTCCCATGCACTGTCCCTCTGTTAGTGTGTTCAGGGGATCCTTTCTCCCTGCTCCTCCTGGATGTGATCCCGTTGAGAGTCTCCCTTGTGAGGTTTTAATGCTCCCTTCTTTTTGTTTAGTCTTTGCAGGTATTTGTTTCTGTGGGCTTATTTGCTCAGACCCCTGGACCATGAATTTCTTGATGGTGTTTGGACTGGCGCTGACCTTCGGGGGTTTCCTCTACTACTTTTTGTCACTTTCCCCATTGCAATTGCCTCCCCCGTATTTGTATGCTATTAGTTTATTTGAGTCCCTCGCCTCTTTCGCGTCCTCCCGTGGGCCCTCTCCTTATGCATTCAGAGCCGGGCAAGTTCCGGTGCCCGTGTGCCCTTTACACCCGGACTAAAGTGTTCGTACTATGCCTTGTGGTCTAAGATGTGATGCCTGGGCGTCCCCTAGTCCCGTCTCTCCACTGCCTCATCTCCTCCAGAAAACAGTCCAAAAGAGAGCAGCTGCCTTACTCCCGCTTATTATCTCAAAATGTCTTTCCAATAAATTAAATTCGCCTCCACCTCCTGCAGCTAACCTTCATATCACATAGGCATATGCTTTAGCAACGATATATAGCCTTTATATGGGGATATGTTTACTTACCCCCGCCGTCAGTCCTTCCCTCTGCCTCAAACACATGCCGTCGGCATAGCCGCTTACCATTACCAATCCCCTGGGTCCCGGTCTCTGTTCCACTCTACCTTCACTGCCGGAGCTCCCTTCTCTCCCGCCTTGCTCCACACGTCTTCTCCGGGTTCTCCGGATCACGCCGTCTGTTGCCCTAGAGCTCTCTCTCTGCTCGTTCCGGCTCCTATCTGCCCTCTTCCGTAACGGGCAGACGCTCCGCCGCTACTGGCGAGCCGGGCGGGCTGAGCGCCGATACGCTGCCCGCTCCCGGCTCCTGTCTGCTTTCTTCCATCCCGGGCCGACACTCCTCTGCTGCTGGCGGGCCTGGCAGGCAGGACGCTAATAATTCCCCCTGGGAGACGGCTGATGTCCCGGCGTTCCAGCTCAGGGTATCTGTTCGGCTAAGTGGCGGGGGGGTTGCGCCCTCCGGTGATCAGAAGAAGGGGGAGGACGAGAGGTCGAGCACCCTGGTCACTGGAGGATCCACCTCCCACCAATGCGTGCTCTCTGGGACAGCATGCTTTCCGGGCACCAACTCACAGGCTCACGCCGCCATCTTGAGCTCCTCCCCTCCAGAAATGACCGGCATAAATGTTCTCAACCTGAGCACAACCCCCATGACCAGGCACCTAAATTCAAGGCACAAGCTGCATTGGAATAATTACCTCAAAATCCAAGAAAGACCTCGGCCTCCTCCTGCTTCCTCTTCTGCTGCTGCCTCGGCCTCTTCCTCCACCTCTACAGTGACAGCGTCACCTGCCACCCAGCAAACAGACGATATGACAGCAACGCCACCATGTCCGCCACCGTCCCCAAGCATTTCCACATGGTCCCATGGAAGCTTACAGCTGTCCATCTCGCAAACCCTGGAGAGAAAGAGGAAGTACCCCCCTACCCACACGCGATCCCTGGCCCTGAATGCCAGCATTTCAAAATTCCTGGCCTTTGAAATGCTGTCATTCCGTCTGGTGGACACGGACAGTTTCAAAAACCTGATGGCAGTGGCTGTCCCACAGTATGTGGTACCCAGCCGCCACTACTTTTCCAGGCGAGCCATCCCTTCCCTGCACAAACAAGTCGGGGACAAGATCAGGTGTGCACTGCGCAACACCATCAGTGGCAAGGTCCACATAACCACTGATACATGGACCAGTAAGCTATATCTCACTTACTGCACACTGGGCAAATGTAGTGGCGGGTGGGCCTGAGCCGGCTAGCCATTTGGCGCATGTCCTTCCACCACCGAGGATTGCAGGGCATTTCTCTTTGCCTCCTGTTGCCTCCTCCTCCTACTGCACTTCCTCCTCCTCGACCACCCACTCATCCGCTCAGCGTAACACCTTCACCACCAACATCAGCACATCCAGGGGGAAACGACAGCAGGCTGTTTTAAAACTGATATGTTTGGGGGATAAACCCCACACTGCGCAGGAGCTGTGTACGGGCATTGAACAACAGACCAATGAGTGGTTGTTGCCACTGAGCCTCAAGCCCAGCCCGGTGGTGTGCGACAATGGCCAAAATCTCGTAGCGGCTCTGGGCCGAGCCCGTTTGACGCACATCCCTTGCCTGGCACATGTGCTGAATTTAGTGGTACAGAATTTTCTAAAAAACTACCCGGATATGTCTGAGCTGCTGCATAAAGTGCGGGCCGTCTGTGCACACTTTCGGCGTTCTCTCCCTGCTGCTGCTCGCCTGTCTGCGCTGCAGCGGAACTTCGGCATTCCCGCTCACCGCCTTATATGCGACATGCCCACAAGGTGGAACTCCACCTTGCACATGCTGGAGAGACTGTGCGAGCAGCAGTAGGCAATAGTGGAGTTTCAGCTGCAGCACGCACGGGTCAGTCACTCTGCAGAACAGCAACACTTCACCACCAATGAGTGGGCCTCCATGCGAGACCTGTGTAGCGTATTGCGGTGTTTTGAGTACTCCACCAACATGGCCAGTGCCGATGATGCTGTTCTCAGCGTTACTATACCACTTCTATGTCTCCTTGAAAAAACACTTCGGGCCATGATGGAAGAGGATGTGGCACAGGAGGATGAGGAGGAGGAAGAGGGGTCATTTCCACGGTTATCAGGCCAGTCATTAGCAAGTGGCTCGGAGGGTGGATTCCTGCACCAGCATAGGCCAGGTCCAAAATATTCAAGCCAGGGCACAGTTCTGGAGGACGAGGAGGACGAGGAAGATGAGGAGGAGGAGGAGGAGGAATTGCAGCAGGGTGCCACCCAACACAGCTCGTGGGCATCACTGGAGCGTGGCTGGGGGATACAGAGGACACAGATGATATACCTCCCATGGAGGACAGCTTGTCTTTGCCTGTGGGCAGCCTGGCACACATGGCCAACTACATGCTGCAGTGCCTGCGCAACGACAGCCGAGTTGCCCACATTGTAACTTCCTCTGATTACTGGGTGGCCACCCTGCTGGATCCCCGTTACAAGGACAACGTGCCGTCCTTAATTCCCTCACTGGAGCGTGAGAGGAAGATGCGCGACTACAAGCGCACACTGGTAGAGGCGCTGCTGAGGGCATTCCCAAATAACACCGGGGGCTCAGGGGAAGCACAAGGTGAAGGTGCAGGAGGAGGAGGAGGAAGAGGCCACCAACGCAGCTGTGCCACCGCCAGCACCTCAGAAGGCAGGGTTAGCATGGCTGAAATGTGGCAAAGCTATGTCAGCAGCCCGCCACAACAAACAGCACAACCAGCCGATAGACAACGTCTTAGCAGGAGGCAGCATTTCAGCAACATGGTGCAAGAGTATGTGTGCACACGCCTACATGTACTGACTGATGGGTCTGCCCCATTCAACTTCTGGGTCTCCAAATTGGCCACATGGCCTGAGCTTGCCCTTTATGCCTTGGAGGTGCTGGCCTGCCCTGCAGCCAGTGTATTGTCGGAACGTGTGTTTAGCATGGCAGGGGGCATTATCACAGACAAGCGGAGCCATTTGTCCACATCCAATTGGACAAGCTAACCTTTATTAAAATGAATCAGGCATGGATCCCACAAGACTTGTCTGTACCTTGTGCAGAATAAACATTTAGACCGGACTCACACAGCCATTCATATACTTCTTTTTTTGAATAGGCCTCAATACAAAAAAAAAATACCATGTTGGCTACCTCCTCCTACTCCTAGTCAACCTCTAGGCTCCTATTCCACATCCACCCCCTTCCCATTTTTTTATTTGATTTTAATTTATTTTCCCTATCCCCATTTTTTTGTAGGGCACTTGCCCTACCCTTACCCCCATTTGCAGCCCTCTAGGGCTTTCCAGGACTTTGTCACAGCCATTTTTGTGCCTAAAAGTTCAGGTCCCCATTGATTTCAATTGGGTTCGGGGTCCATGCGATCGTTCGGGTTCTGTCCGGACCCGAACCCGGACTTTGTCCCAAAGTTCGGCCGGACCAGCAGAACCCGAACTTCCAGAGGTTCGCTCAACTCTAATAATGAGTCTTTTGAACGCTTATTTTTTTTCCATACGTTTTTGGAAAATTTGGAAAGAAAATGGAAACTTTTTATTTACACAAAGTTTCAATGTATAAGATATTTCTAACACATAGCATGTACATAGCGAAAAACATTCTGCTACTCGTCCCAAGTATGGTGATACCACATGTGTGAAACTTTTACACATCTCAACATCCAACATCCAAGTAGCACCATCAGGCATAAATTACACATTTTATTTCCTGAGTACCTATCACATTTTTGAAGGCTCTGGAGCACCAGGACAATGGAATTAGATATGGCAGATGATTACGAACAGATGTGGCAGATGATCACGGACAGATGTGGCAGATGATCACAGACAGATGTGCATAAGATATGCACAGATGAAAACGGACAGATGTGTCAGATGATAATGGACAGTTGTGACAGATGATCACAGACATATGTGCGCCTGATCTGGGCAGATGATCACAGGCAGATGTGCCAGATGATCCTGAACAAATGTGCCAGATGACCAAAGATGTGTCAGATGATCATGGGCAGATGTGCACCAGATGATCACAGACAAATGTACCAGATGATCATGGACAGATGTAGCAGATGATCACAGACAGATGTGCTAGATCATGGACAGATGTGGCAGATGTTCAGTGGGACAGATGTTTACTGGGACAGATGCAACAGGTGTTTTTTACTGTGTTGGGAACACTGTGGCAGGACATTAACTGGGTGATCAGTGTGTAAAAAGCTGTAAAAAACAGATCATACACACTGATCCCCAGCTTGCAGCACAAATCCGCTCTCCTTCTCTTTACTGACAGGCTCTGTGTGAGGAGAAGCAGAGCCAATAACAATGGCTGCGTTTACATTAAATGATGGCTGTGATTGGACACATGTGATTAGGAGGGCCAATCACAGAGCAGTCCTGCCGAGTGATGTTGCCCTGTCTCTTGGGGACACAGGCACATCGGAATCATGCCACTACATGGGCACATGGCCTCGCGATCCCGCTCCTTGTGCGGTTACCACAGCTCTGTCTAAATCACATGATGGCTCTGATTAGACACAGCCATCATGTGATCAGGAGAGCCAATCACAGAACCCTCCTGCAGAGCGATATTTCCCTGCCTCTGGGGGACACGGGCACACCGGGATCATGCAGCTGCGTGGTCACACTCCTTCCGAAGGATGTTCAAGGATGTCCACCCAGAAGGAGGAAGCGCCCACCCGGCCGTTTATATGCAGTGGCCAGGTGGGAAGCAGTTAAGCATTAAGCCCTCATTAATATATTACCAACCACGATGTGGCAGATCTAATGTACCCTGTTTAGATCACTGTACAATTTCAGATCATTTTACTATAGGTTTGGAGTAGGGATTTTTTAAAACAGATGTTGGGTGAGTAGAGTGTAGACATAGATTGTCTATAAGTTAAAAGAAAAAACAAGAAAGTGATTCTACAGGTGAGGAAGATGGGGTCTGTGGAGGAAGGAATGTTGAGGCTTATAAGTAGGTATCATGTACTTGATGAAGACTGGAATGTTGTGGAGGCCTCTCTTTCACCTTCTGTCCAACACTCCTGAAAGTGGAGCAAGATAGTCTAAGGGCAAGAAGTGGCTCGAGTGCCGTAGTAGCTGTCTGGTGATGCCCACTCTATAGGTGGGTAGAACTTCTAGTTGCAGTCCTCAGAACAGGATGCAGGAGCAGCTTGGCACCAGAGCAGGAGACAGAAGCAGGACCATGAGGTCATAGTAGTTAGGTAAACAGAGCTAAAGCAAGAGCAGAAGCGAAGTCAAAAGACAAGCCATACACAGGTAAACAGGAACAGAGGACCAGGTCTTAGGAACACAGGAACAAGCTAAAAACCATTCAGCAACTGCTCATAGTGATAGACCAGTTTAAATAGGCCACTGGGCACCAAGTGTTAATTGGTATGCACATGTGCACATGCACATGTGCATGCTCGTGCATGAATATGCATGCAAATAACTGTCTCAGTATCTTAGACCCTCTGAATCAGCTGGGTCTGGTATTTAACTGAGGAAGAGAGAAGAAGTCCAACTTAAACGAGACGGTCGGTCAGTAAAAGATAGGATGTCATTCCATCCGGTTTAAAGATCGTAGTCTTTCGGTCACGTTTCATACGTGTACGCGTACGTGTAACGTGTCCACTATTAAAAACTTACTTGCCCGTAACAATCTATATGACTCTGTCAATAAACGTACGTATAAGTACGTGCTCGTACGTGTACACGTACACGTGTACACGTATGGTTAATTGTGAACCACGGGTCACCGGATAAATTTGACCAGAT
>BLSH010142521.1:136280-151286 GCA_018402905.1 Glandirana rugosa | reverse complement strand
AATTTTGTATTAACAATTTTCAACATTTAGATCACTATGACTTGTTATTTTATCCTTATAAAGGTGTATATATATACACAAGACATAACAATGGTTTTTTCTCTCTTTCTCCTCACCCTTTACCGATACCTGGTGTGAGTAATAATCTTTCTATAATCAATACATCCACATGTTTTTACATATATATATCTCCACTGTGTAGACAGTTTTCGTACTATAACCCCCATATATGTCTCTTTTACATGTATATGTATATATATACACACACGTATAAATGACTTATAGGTTGGAATACACCTATGTATTTACCCTATCACATATAGTGGTGTATCCACCAGTTATGTATATGATTTTAACCCTATAATTCAGTATCACTAGATTTACAACTTTTAACAATTATGTTTTAACATAGCATTATCTTTGAATATATATGTACTCAATATGGTATTAATATCTATGTATGCTCAATATGTACATATTGTATTCAATAACATCTTCAAACACGGCTTCACTCACTTTCCATTATGAGAACATAGGAACAAATACTCATCCTCCACCACTAGGTGTCGCCCGTTTCCTTCCAGTGTATAGCAGCGCCCTATTCACATTAGAACATGCCTGACGCGTCGCATTTTTGTGACGTGGGACGCCTACAAGCTGCTTCCCTGATGCCCCGGATGTTCCCCTAACAACGAGCGGACGTTTCTTCCTGGCCGGCCGACATCCTGCTCCACCGGACAGCGCAGAGGATCCAGCTGTGAGGATCACCACGATCACTACGGATATTGCTGCTTCCCTCATCTGTCTCTCCGCAGACATGTGTGCGGACATGTGCCAAACAGTTTGATCTATGTGAGTTGTATTAACCTTTGTTTTAACCATTACATTTTAAACTGCTGCATTTAGAGGCGCCTTCTGTTTCTTCTTCTGTAATAGACCGTATGAGGTCGTTGGAGAAAGTGCACAAACAAAAGCTAGCACAAGATACACTCCAGGAATCGGAACACACGCTCTCTATCCTTCTGGAGGAACCGGGAAAACGTTTGTGCCGGTGCTACCTACTCCACCAAAAAAATATTCTACGAACAGGGCAACAAAACAGGCAGACTGTTAGCCAAGGCAATTCACACTTCTCAAGCTTCCTGTACCATACATCATCTCCGTGACAATTTAGGCAATACATTCACTAGGAATCTCTATCGGAAGCTCTACGACCTTAACTCAAGGGACCCACCCTTACAGGACCAAGATACCAACTCTCTCTTAATTGCAGAGTTTCTGACTGCCTACTGCCCAGAAGCTATCCCTACTCAGAAAATGCAGGAACCGGAACTACCATTCTCCCTACAAGAATTGTGGTTAGCCCTCAAACAAATGAAAATGGGCAAAAGCTCGGGTCCAGGTGGACTTACAGTCCAATATTACAAATCCTTTCAAGCTATTCTACTCCCACACCTCCTCACAACACTTAACGCAATCCTGAACTCCCAGAATACACTTGACCGCCTTCTTGAAGGCCACATTATGGTTATACTGAAGCAAGGCAAAGATCCCACACTTCCAACTAACTATAGGCCGATTTCCCTACTAAATGTGGAGATTAAATTATATGCCAAAATGCTAGCCAACAGAATACTGCCCATTCGCCCCTCCCTGATATCCCTAGATCAGGTTGGCTTTATGACCATTAGGGAAGCAAGGGATAATATTATCGAAGTCCTTAACCTCCACTACCTTCTCTCGTCGGGGAAGCAACAGGACTTCTTCCTCTCCCTGGATGCGGAGAAGGCATTTGACAGGGTGGCCTGGGATTACATGAGTGCAGTTCTTCAAGCAATTGGCCTAGGCCCGCACATGTGCACTAGCATTCTGGAGCTCTATTCTGCTCCCTTGGCCAAGGTGAGAGTCAATGGCCACCTGTTGGATGCCTTTCCCATCCCAAATGGGACCTGCCAGGGCTGCCCTCAAAGGGATAGCAACGAAAGACAAAGAGTATAAGGTAGCCACTGTTAGGAGAAATGGGTGCCCTTTAAGAGACTCCCGCGCCTGTGCGCGTGCTTGTGCGCTATTTAAACCTGCAATGCCCAGCAGCCGGTGCTGTCTGTGCTATAGTGTTAGTGTGTTCCTGAGAGCAACCTGTACCTTGAACCTGTATCCTGATCTTTGTTCCTGTGACCCGACTTGTCTGACCTTGATTGACCTCCGCCTGCACCGGCCCCCAGCTTGCCCTCGATGACTCTTCTGCCTGACCCCTTTGTATCTAGCTGCCTGCCTGTTAATGACCCTGCCTGTACCTACGATTCTGCAGCCTTCACCTTCTGTACCACTTGCCAGCCAGTTGCCGACTTCAGCCTGCCTCACTACTCTACGGATTGCACGAGCCACTGACGGACCCATCTCACCATCAGTGTTCCTGTCCAGCCCTCGTGCCCCATGTGCTCTGGAACCCTCTGTCTGCTCTATAAGGGGTTCCCGCACCAGGGCCGTAAGAGTGGTTGCTTCCTGCACAAGACAGACTCCACCACCAGGTGCGTGACAGCAACGGACAGCTATATCTAAGTCTACGCAGGGGGCACCCTCTGCTATGGATGAACTATGTGTCCCCTTAGCCGACCTTACGCAGGTGGTGAAGAGCCTTCAAGACGGCTACACCAGGAGCTTCAGGAGCTCTCTGTCCCACGGCTCCTGGAGGTACCATTGTGGCCCTACCATCTGAGCCCAAGGTTCCCCTGCCGGACAAGTTTTCAGGGGCCCGTTGCAAGTTCCGGGCCTTACGCAACTCCTGCAAGCTTTATTTTGGCCTCCAGCCCCGCACCTTCTTGCTGGAAGCTACAAAAGTGGGACTGGTCATCTCCCTGCTACAGGAAGAGCCCCAAGCATGGGCCCACTGCCTATGGGAGCAGAGAGCCCCAGAAGTTGCCACCTTGGCTCTGTTCTTTCAAGCCATGGCCCATTTGTATGAAGACCCCAACCAGGTGGCCACTGTGGAGGCTGCATTACACACCCTCCAGCAAGGCCGCCTCTCTGCGGAGGACTATGTAGCAGAGTTCAGGTGTTGGGGCGCAGATACGGCTTGGAACAATGCCGTAGTCTATCAGTTCCGCCTTGGGCTATTGGAACCCCTCAAGGATGAACTGGCCCATGTGGGGGTACCTTCAACGCTGGATGCCCTTATCAACCTAGCAATCCAGATTGACCAGCGCCTCCGTGAGTGCCATGCTGAAAGAGCTCCGGTATCTTTACGTCCCACCTGGATGTTACCTCATGTCCCTGTCTATCCAAGACCAACTTCCTTTGCCTCTGAAACCTCCTCCTCCTCTCCTCCGGATACATCCGAGCCTATGCAAATAGGGCTCCTATGCCTTTCTCTCACCCCTGAGGAGAGACAGCGGAGGTTTGCTTTGAATCTGTTTGTACTGCTTGGTACCCGGACACCTGGTGAGATCCTGCCCCGCCAAGCACGGTAAGTGTGTACCAGCCTCCATCAGTGATGTGTCCAGTTTTCCCCACCAAGTCTCTCATCTTGTGCTTTCTCTCTCCCTGCAGGATCCAGGAAGGATTATTCAAGTGGCCGCTATAATTGATTCTGGAGCTTGTAGCTGCTTTATGGACGAGAATTTTGCAGCTTCTCAACAAATTCCCCTTCGGCCAAAGACCCATAAATTTGTCATCCGCCTAGCCGACAGATCCCCCATTAAGTCAGGTGTGGTGACCCATGAGACCACCCCACTACCTGCCACCACAGCGGATGGCCACCAGGAACTTCTTCTGCTGGATGCCATAGCATCCCCTCTGTTCCCCATTATCCTGGGCCTGCCTTGGCTCTGGGCACACAGTCCTAATATAGACTGGACCGCCGGGACCATCAAGTTCCGATCCCCACATTGCTGGCAGCATTGCCTAAACGGGTCGAGGAAGTTGCGCCCACACTTGGCTGTCTGGACATAGACTCTGATCCTGAAACCCGTCTGTCTGTTCCACCTGTCTAATATGGATACTTGGACATGTTTAGTAAGAAGGGGGCTGAGAAACTCTCTCCTCACCATCCATATGACTGCCCAATTGAGCTTCTACCGGGAGCTGAAGTGCCCTTTGGGAGGATTTACCCCTTGAGTTGGCGGCCCTCAAGTCCTATCTAGATGACAATCTAGAAAAGGGGTTAATCCGACCCTCTACATCCCCTGCAGGGGCGGGCATATTTTTCATAGAGAAAAAGGACCACTCTTTACGTCCCTGCATAGACTACCGGGCATTAAACCGGATAACGGTCAAAAACTGTTACCCCCTACCTCTGGTTCCTGAATTATTCCAAAGACTGGAGTGGAAAACCGCCTTCCGTACTCGCTTTGGGCATTACGAGTACTTGGTCATGCCCTTCAGCCTGTGCAATGCCCCTGCCACGTTCCAGCACTTTGTGAATGACGTCTTTCGGGACTTCCTAGATCTGTTCGTCATCATATATCTAGACGATATCCTGATTTTCTCTTCCTCCCTCAAGGAACACCGTGAACATGTCATCAAGGTCCTGAGCCGCCTCCGGCAGCATGGGCTCTATGCCAAAGCGGTGAAGTGTGCTTTTGAGCAAACCAGCATTCACTTCCTGGGACTAGTTCTCTCTGTGAACGGTATTACAATGGACCCTCAGAAGGTCTCTATTATCCTTGACTGGCCGGCACCTACAGACAGGAAAGGGATCCAACGTTTCTTGGGCTTCACAAAGTTTTACAGAAAATTCATAAAGGGGTTCTCTTCTTTGTAGTCGTGGATCGCATGAATTTCGACGTGGGGGATAGAGAACTCTTAGCCATCAAATCGGCACTTGAAGAATGGCGTTACTTGCTCGAAGGGGCCACACACCCTATTTTGATATATACAGACCACAAGAACCTGGAATATCTGAGAACGGCCAAAAGCCACGTCAGACACTTTTCTTCTCTAGGTTCCTGTTCCACTTGACTTACAGGCCAGGGTCAAAGAACGTTAAACCTGATGCCCTCTCCAGAATGTTCAGCGATCCCGGCAACTGTGCTCGTCCAGATACCATCCTTCCATCACGGAATTTCCTATTGTCCCAGGAGGATCTGCTGACACAGATTAGACGGTCTCTTGCCGGCTCAACCGGCCCTCTAGATCCCAGCTGTCAGTGAAGGACGGGCTATGGTGGTACGGTCAGCAAGTCTTCATTGAGGCGGAGCAACACCCCACTGTCCTGGAACTATGCCATGACCATAAGTTAGCGGGGCACTTTGGAGCCTGTAAAACTATGGAGCTGCTCTCACGCTCTTTCTTGTGGAAGTTGGCAGAAGAAGACTGCAGGAAATATGTGAGCACGTGCGCTACTTGTGCGCAAAACAAGACAGACAAAGCTAAGGCTTGGGGTCTTTTGAATCCACTCCCTGTACCTGAGCGTCCATGGACACGGATAGCTATGGACTTTATTGTGGAACTACCCCCGTCCAAAGGCTTTACTACCTTCTTTGTAGTCATGGATCGCATGACCAAGATGGCCCATTTTTTGCCCATGAAGGGCACACCCACGGCTGCAGAAACAGCAGAAATCTTCCTCCGGGAGATTGTGTGAATCCACGGGATACCACTTAGTATTGTCTCAGACCGTGGGGTTCAGTTCGCCTCCAGATTCTGGAGGGCCATGTGTTCAGCGTTGGAAATTGAACTGTCTCTGTCCTCAGCCTATTACCCCCAGACGAATGGCCAAACTGAGTGAACGAACCAGACTCTGGAACAATATCTGCGGTATTTCTCCTCATTGCCATTGGCTGAATTCGCCTTCAATAACACCGTCCACTCAGCCTCCAAACAGTCCCTGTTCTGGGCGAATTACGGCTTCCACCCAACCTTTTTACCTGGCTTGGCTCCTGAAAGTACAGTACCGGCAGAACAGGAAACCTTGGATTTTCTTAGATAAAATACCCAACTCATGCAGGACACACTTTCCAGAACCACAGAACTTACTAAGCAAGCTTTTGATAGGAAAAGGCGGGGAGAGTTTGAACTTAAGCCGGGTGACTTGGTCTGGATGGCCACCAGAACCCGGAAACTTGCCTGTCCTTCAAGGAAGCTGGGACCCAGATTTGTCGGGCCCTGCCCGGTAAAGAGAAGAGTAAACAGGGTGACGTATGAACTGGTCCTACCTTCATCCTTACGTGTGCACCTGGTTTTCCATGTTTCTTTACCCAAGCCAGTCCCTCCAGATCCCTTCCCGGGATGGAAAAAGGTCCCACCGGAACCAGTTCTTGTAAATGGAGAGAAGTTTGAGGTCAAGGCCATCTTGGATTGCCAGAAGAGGGGTAACGTAACCCAGTACTTGGTGAAGTGGAAAGGTTACAGCCTGAGGAAAACTCTTGGGAACCAGAGTCCAATCTCCATGCTGCTGAGTTAATCCAAACCTTTAAGAGAAACCACCTGGAAGTTGGTGCTCGGCGAGGCATCCGGAGGCTGCCCCATGGGGGGGCAATGTTAGGAGAAATTGGTGCCCTTTAAGAGACTCCCGCACATGTGCGCACCCGCACGCACCGGAAACGGCGCCATTTGGTGCTATTTAAACCTGCAATGCCCAGCAGCCAGTGCTGTCCGTTCTACAGCATTAGTGTGTTTCTGAGAGCAACCTGTACCTTGAACCTGTATCCTGATCTTTGTTCCTGTGACCCGGCTTGTCTGACCTTGATTGACCTCCGCCTGCACCGACTCCCAGCTTGCCCACAATGACTCTTCTGCCTGACCCCTTTGTACCTCGCTGCCTGCCTGTTAACGACCCTGCCTGTACCTGACGATTCTTCAGCCTGCACCCTCTGTACCGCTTGCCAGCCTGCCTCACTACTCTACAGATTGCACGAGCCACTGACGGACCCATCTCACCATCAGTGTTCCTGTCCAGCCCTCGTGCCCCCCTGTGCTCTGGAACCCTCTGTCTGCTCTATCAGGGGTTCCCAAACCAGGGCCGTAAGAGTGGTTGCTTCCTGCACAAGAAAGATTCCACCACCAGGTGCGTGACAGCTGCCTTAGAGGACGACTTACTCTTATTTCTGTCAGAGCTGCACATTTCCTTACCCAAACTTCTTAAAGACCTACACATTTTTAAACAAATATCTAATCTCAAAATTAACTATGCAAAATCACATGCATTGAACATATCTCTTCCCTCCACTCTAATTACCCAATGGGAAGATAACTTTCCATTCATTTGGGAAAAAGTGGCCATCTCATATTTAGGAATCCAGATCCCAGTCGTCTTTTCAGAACTCTACCAAAGAAACTTCAAGGCCATGCTAGGGAAAATACAAGAGGACCTTAAAATTTGGAACAACCTGGTTTGCTGGTTTGGGCGCTCGGCCCTGATAAAAATAAATGTCCTCCCCCGTTTACTCTACTTATTGCAAGCTATTCCAATCGCTATACCCCCAAACTTCTTTTCCGAATGTAAAAAAAGTTGTTCCCGCTTTATTGGGCAGAACCCCCCCCCATGAATCCGCTATATATGTCTTACTCGACCAAAGCTTAAGGGAGGACTTGGCTTACCAGACCTACCTACCACAAAGTCAGTTTGCTGACAAGGATAGTGGACTGGAATACTCAGGCACAAGGGAAGGACTGGGTCTCACTAAAAAAACTCCTTTGGGGAAGTACCTATAAACCTCACACCCTGGCTCCCTCCTTTCTAGACCATCCTCTTATAAGCAACACCCTGTCCAATTTCAGACAGATGTGTAAATGTCCAACACTCTCCTCAATACCGGGACCCCTGACGTCATTGAAAGGAAATCTGGATTTTACTCAAATCAAGATATTTCTTGAGTACTGTCTGGCCCCATAAGGAAGTCCTGGCACACCATTTTTTCCTAAAAAATAAAATCCTTTCCCACACACAACTATGTGCCTTGTCTCCATCAGGCTCCTTCCCATTCTGGGCCTATCTACAATTACGCCACTTTCTTTTTTTCTATTTCAAACTTTTTTATTTTCCAATTACATGAGTACAAAGAAAAATGCAATCACTTGTTACAGACACAATGAAAGTGCAAGAAATATCCAGGGAGGATGTAGGAGAAGAAGTAAACAGACAAAATATCAGTGCCATTTTCATATGTAAATGTTGCATATGAGAAGAACAATATAGTTACAAACTCTCGAGTGGTTTAATGGCAGTTTACACAGATTTAAGGGGAGTGTACAAAACAGAAACACTTTGTGTCTAGGCACCACAATGTGTTGACTTACCCCGTGGGCTAGTTGTAAGTCCCCCGGAATCGAAGGGTCATCGACCACCCCCCCAGCACCCCAAATGGGCCTACGCCACTTTCTATCCCAGTCAACACAGGAAAACACATACTCCAGACCACCCACGCAATTTGAGAACCTATGTCTTAAACAATCTCCTCAAAGAAATGTAATCTCCCTGATATACTCCATGTTAATGCAGACATCCCCCTCACAACCAGATACATCTAAAATAGCATGGGAGAAGGAGCTACAGCATACTTTCACTGATGAGGACTGGGAAACCATAGCTGAATACACCCACAAAGGCTCGTTAAATGTGGCGACTCAGGAAAACTGCTACAAAGTAAAGACAAAGTGGTACAGAACCCCGGCACTACTACATACGTTTTCACCTTCTCTATCAAACATATGCTGGAGATGTGGTTCGGAGGTCAGCACAATGCTCCATATCTGGTGGACGTGAGGAAAAATTATGCCCATTCTGGACATCAGTACATGATGTAATTGCAACTATTACAACATGCACCTTAGACTTCACTCCGGAACAATACCTTCTTCATCATACCTCTCTCCCCAAAAGAACCTATAACAAGTCACTAGCCATGCATTTGGTAAATGTGCGTAGAATGTGTATCCCAGTGCACTGGAGATCCACCCACACCCCCGGTGTAAAGGAATGGTTCACCAGAGTCAACAAAATTGAGGAAATTGAGGAACTGATCCATGTTTCACAAAACCGAATGTCTAAATATATGACCATGTGGACCTGTTGGTCCCAATTTAAATCTAAAAGGCAATATGAGAACCTCCTACAAGTAACTTAACCACCAGGTATGAATGCCATCTCATCTATAGCGCTACTTCTTTCAGAAATAGTGAAAGTTGGATGTGGCTGTACCACATACGAGAAGACCTCATGGAGAAGAGTGGGACAGTTTTCCATACACCTCATTCCTTCCTCATCTTGCCCTTCTTCTCCCCTCCCCCACCCCCTCCTTTTCCACCCCCCTCTTTTTTTTCTCTTCTCTCCTCTCTTCTCTTCACTCTACTTTTGGACCCACCCATGAGTTCCACTAGTCAATTGTCTACACTTGGATCCCACTGAGGAGCTGAACACGCATACATACTCCTCCCAAGATTAGTGGGTGACATGTTATAGCTGACATATGATTTATCACGCATCCCCAAGGGGAGTATAGTGTTATATCATACCTACTTTAACTAGGTGTATTAAAGTCCTGGGGATAGGGGTCATTTAATTTGTTCTCGGCCCCGCTTAGTTATGCCAGAAGACAGTTAACTGTGATACAAACTGCAAGGACATTGCTGTATACATAACCAGGTTTTTTTGGGGGGCTGTGAGACCGTTAATGCTGTTTGTAACACGATCATTTCCTTGTTTTTTGTTTTTTTATTAAAATTTTATTATTTTTAAAAATACAAAGTATAAAATTCTCCACAGAACAATTTATACATTTTGACCTTATCTCTAAACATCTAAAGTTCCATCGATAGCTTAAGTGCAGATAACGTATAATGCTCCCCCCTACCCTCCCTTCACACCCCAGGATCTCCATCCGACCCTCCCCTTTCCCCACCATTTTGTCCGTCTACATAGACCATAGCATATTTATCTGTTTTTTTGAAGTCCATCCATTTTCCCCATTTTCCAGCACAATTTTCCCAATAAGGGCCTTTTTCTCCGCTTCCCAGATATTCCATATTATAAATATACTCAATTCTGTCAAAACACTCCCTTATGGTAGGTTTATTTGTATCTAACCAGTTTTTTGTTATTGCTCCCTTTGCCGCATTCAAAAGAAGCAGTACCAATGAGTTCCTATATTGTTTACTTGTTTTGTCCGTAATGTGGAAAAGTCAGCTCATCGGATCAATCATAATCTCTTCACTTGTAATCTCTGCTATATATTGTCTCACCCCCAATATTCCTTTATTTTTGGGCATTTCCACCATATATAGGGCTGTCTTTACCGCAGAGCAAAAGGGGCAGGTGCCCAGGGTCCAGTCATTGTTGGGGGCCCTGCGCTGCCTGTCCCTTGAGCCCAGCGTTGCCCTCCGGAGTTCAGCCACATGCAGGCTGCTCGCTACTGTCACTTTGTAAATACAGAAGCGCTGCTATTTACAAGTGACATCACTCCTCCCCCTGCGGCCGCTCTGATCCCTAGGGCGTCTATGAGAGCAGAGGAGGAAGGGGGCGGGGAATCTGCAAAAGGGAAGCAGCCTCGAGGGACAACATGCTGCGAGTAGCGGGCAGAGGGAAACCAAGTATGGAATCCTGGGTTGGGGGGCTGTGGGAGGAGAGCCTTGTACTTGTGGGGAGAAATGCTGGACTGAAATCGGGAGGGAGAGGGGACTGGAACTCTGCACTGGAATCTGGGGGGGCCTACACTCTGCACCCACCTCACTCTGCACCCACCTCACTCTGCACCCTCCTCACCCTGCACCCACCTCACCCTGCACCCACCTCACTCTGCACCCACCTCACCCTGCACTCATCTCACTCTGCACCCACCTCACTCTGCACCCACCACACTCTGCACCCACCTCACCCTGCACTCACCCCACCCTGCGCTCTGCACCCACCTCTCCCTACACTCACCTCACCCTACGCTCTGCACCCACCTCACATTGCACCCACCTCACTCTGCACCCATCTCACTCTGCACCCACCTCACTCTGCACCCACCTCACTCTGCACCCTCCTCACCCTGCACCCACCTCACACTGCACCCACCTCACCCTGCACCCACCTCACCCTGCACCCATCTCACTCTGCACCCACCTCACTGCACCCACCTCACCCTGCACCCACCTCACTTTGCACCCACCTCACTCTGCACCCTCCTCACCCTGCACCCATCTCACTCTGCACACACCTCACTCTGCACCCACCTCACCCTGAACTCTGCACCCACCTCACCATGAACTCTGCACCCATCTCCTCCTTGCACCCACCTCACCCCTGCACTCTGCATCTACCTCACCCTGCCTGTGCACCTACCTCACCCTGAACTCAGCACACACCTCACCCTGCCTCTGCATTCACCTCACCCTGCACTCTGCACCCAACTCACTCTGAACCCACCTCACCCTGCACTGTGCACATAGCTCACCCTGCACTGTGCACATAGCTCACCCTGCACTGTGCACGTAGCTCACCCCTGCACTGTGCACGTAGCTCACCCCTGCACTGTGCGCCTAGCTCACTCCTGCACTGTGCACCTAGCACAACCTTGCACTGTGTACCTAGCGCACACCCCTGCACTGTGCACCTAGTGCACCCCGGCACTGTGCACCTCTGCACTGTGCACATATCGCACCCCTTTGCTGTGCACCTAGTTAACCCCTGTGCTGTGCACCTCTGCACATAGCGCACCCTGCACATAGCGCACCCCTGAACCCTGCACTCTGTACATAGCGTGCCCCAGAACCCTGCACTCTGTACACAGTGCATCCCTCAACCCTGCACTCTGCATGTAGCTCAACCCTGTACTCTGCACATAGTGCCCCCCCCAACTTTGCACTCTGCACGTAGCACACCCCAACCTTTGCTCTGTACATAGCACACCCCTGCACTCTGTACCTAGCATACCCTTGAACCCTGAATTCTGTAAATAGTTCCCCCTCTCAACTCTGCATGTAGCACACCTTTCAACTATGCACTTTTTATGTACAGTCCCTGAAAAAAGTCTTGTCGCTTATCTATTTTGCAGAAACACCTGCTATTAACCTGACTTTTTAATTAATCAATTGGTGTTAGAAATAGCTCATATGAAAAGCTAAAACCCTCCCAAATGATGTTTAATGCACTGAAATAAATTAGTTTCACTGAAAAAAGATTTATCATATAATCAAGACAGAAAGGTCAAATTTTGGCAAGACAAAAGTTTTGTCGCCTATACAGAAATTGAACAAATTTACTGCAAATACAAAAATATGTCAGCAAATTAAGTAGTGGTGCTGTGAGATCCAAATTTAATATCTTATATGACTTCCATGAGCTTGAATGACTGCATCCATGCGGTTTGGCAAGGTTTCATACAATTTATTGATGAAGTCATCAGGAATAGCAAAGAAAGCAGTCTTGCATGCCTCCCAGAGTTCATCAATATTCTTTGGTTTCGTCTTCCATGCTTCCTCTTTCATCCTACCTCACATATGGTCAATGATGTTCATGTCTGGTGACTGGTCTGGCCAATCCTGGAGCATCTTGATCTTCTTCGCCTTGAGGAACTTTGATGTGGAGATGGAAGTATGCGATGGAGCACCATCCTGATGCAGAATTTGGCCTCTTTTATGGTTGGGAATATAAGAGGTAGCTAAGATTTCTTGGTATTTTAGACTATTGATGTTGCCTTCCACCCTGCAGATCTCTTGCACACCCCCATACTGGATGTAACCCCAGACCATGATTTTTCCGCCACCAAACTTCACTGTTTTCTGGGTGAATCTCGGATCCATGCGGGCTCCAGTAGGTCCATCCTCTTAGCAGGCTGTGGGCCTTGGCAAATGCCACACGTTTTTTCAATTGTCTTTTGTTTAGTGCTGGCTTCTGGGCACTGATTCGACCATGGAGGCCATTTCAAGACAGAATCCAACAAACTGTTCTGGTTGACACTGGACTTCAGGTGACCAGGTCTCGTGGAGCTCTGCTGCAGTGGAAAATGGGCTAGCCTTGAATTTTTGAGCCAACAAACGGTCCTCTCGAGCAGTTGTCTTGCGGGGTCTGCCCGACCTGGGCTTGTCAAAAATGTCTCCAGTCTCTTCAAATCTTTTTTTTATCCTCTGTACTTAACGCTGAGGCACATTGAAGGTGTCTGTCACATCAGCAGTGGATCTGGTCTTCAGCCTCTTGATAGTCAAAACTTTAGTTTCAGGGTGAATCTTAGGCATTTTTGCAGAGGTCTAGTTGCAGTTGATGTGAAGGTCTAATGTACTGGGGTTCTTTTTATACACACCTGAGACCTAATTGATCCATTATTAGTCACAGGTGAAGCTCATATGACAAGGCGACAACACTTATGTCTTTGCAAAAATTGACTCAATGGGCTTTACCAAGCTGTGAATATTAGAATACTTTTTGACAGTTTCGTTTTGCACTGAAAAATTATTACAAAAGCTGTTGGGATTAAAATGAGCCATTTCTTGTAAAAAAAAATATTGATTAGAAATATATTTCAGCGGCACTTCAGGTCAATTTGTACACAAGCAACAAGACTTTTGTCAGGGACTGTAGTGCACCCCTCAATGCTAGTGTAGTTTGGCCACATCCGCAATTTGATGCAGAAGTTATGATGTGCAGTAACCTCTAGCAACCAATCAGTGAGCAATATTGATGTGCAGTAACCTCTAGCAACTAATCAGTGAGTGGTAATGATATGCTGTAACCTCTGGCAGCCAATTGCAATCCCTGCCTGATCTGCTGCAGTAAACTCATTTTGAGTCTAGCTGGAGGGAGGCCCAAGAAAATGTTTGCCCAGGGTCCAATCGGTATTTAAGACGGCCCTAACCATATATGTGCCATGGTCCCTCATTCTTTACAACCTCTCCAACATAATGGTGATTTATTTCTTTGATAGTTAGGAGCGACCACTGGCATGATATACTACCTTACCAAGCATTTATAGTTAATTTCTATACTCTGTGTATCTTTTGAACAGCTATGTATGGCTCTAGTTTAGTTATTTGTTGTTCTGTGAACTTTATCTCTAATTCCTCTTCCCATTTCCCTATGAATGAAGGCATGTCCTGTCCTACCACCTCTGTGATTATTTTATAAATTTGTCCTATACAATGTCTAACTGGTTCTCTAGAGTTGCACAGTTTTTCAAATGGATTTAATTCTTTTTCGTATCTTAAAGGTTGTGGTAGTTTTGCCACAAAGTGCTTTAACTGGGCGTACCTCCATTCATTCAATCTTTGCACCATGTCTCTTTGTGTCAATTCTTGGTATGTGCAAACTTTCCCACCTTTTGTTAATGTCTTTTAATTGTGTGTTCCCTATCCAATTCCCAAATTGTGTCTTATTTCCTGGCCTAAACAGATTTGTGCCTGTTAAAAAAATTAAGGGTGAATTATGTGATCATTTTGCCTGCTGGTATATCCTATCCCTGAAATACATTTACTGTTAGCTCAGGAATTTTTTGATTCAGTATCCTATCCTTTTGTGAGACCCATATGTTTTCTTTTAATGCATTATTTAGTGATTTTTTTCCACCTCCACCCATCTTTTTTTGTTATTATTCTTACTCCATTCCACCATTCGTGAGAGTGCCACTCCTTTATAGTATCTTATAATGTCTGGTGCCGCTATTCCCCCATGCCATTTATCTAAACTCAAGAGCCTATACTGTATTCTTGGCTTTTTGCATGTCATTTAAATTTTAATATCATTCCTTGCAGTATTTTAACCACTTCAGCCCCGGAAGGATTTCACACTTTAGGACCACAGCCCTTTTTGCGATTCGGCACTGCGTTGCTTTAACTGAAAATTGCGCGGTCGTGCGACGTTGTATCCAAACAAAATTTGCGTCCTTTTTTCCCACAAATAGAGCTTTCTTTTGGTGGTACTTGATCACTCATACTTTTTGCTAAAATACAAATCCAAAAAAAATATATAAAAAAACATTTTATAAACACCCTTTTTTCCTGCGTTTAAAACAAACCTATGTTGCAGCGTGCTGGCGCGTTAAAAGTCAATTTCGTTGCGTCACGGCTTAGCGTTTTTCCCGACACCAGGATTTCACA
>BLSH010142521.1:113011-136270 GCA_018402905.1 Glandirana rugosa | reverse complement strand
ATCTTTTCTCTGGTGAGTGTACCTACCCTTCCTATTTGTGGTATTTTTACTATTATGAGGGATCTTATGATATATTCAAGGTTTACTAGGGTTATTTTGAGGGTGTTCGTATGAAATTGGTGAACGGCTGGCGGCTAGCCGTAGACTGCCGCTGTCTCACCGAGACATTCCGTTTTACGGCAGTATGCTGCCGCAGACGGTCTAGCGCGTGTCACTCGCGTGCGCGGTGGCCTCCACGCGGCTCGCGAGTGACACAGGCCCCCCTAACAGGGGAAGGGAAGTGATCACAGCTTCCATGTAGAGGAAGGCTGTGATCACAGTCCTTCCCCCTCTCACAGAACGGAGGTCCGTGTTTACTTACACGGACCTCCGCTCTTTCACTCCGGGGGGGCATCGCGGGTAGCCGGCGGAGATCGAATCTGCCGCACCCGCTCCCTGGCCCTCCCCGGACACAGTGAGCGCTCGGCGCACCTCCGGTGGCGCGTGCGCTCACTGTGCGCGATCTGGCAGACGCCGTCGTATGACGGCATTTTGCCTTACAGAGCCACTCTGTCGCCGTCAGATGCCGATCGGCGGTCGGCAAGTGGTTAAAGTATGCTTGTGGGAGTTTTATTGGGATCATTTGGAACTTATATAGTATTCTAGGGAGTATTATCATTTTTATGGTGTTTATCCTTCCCATCCATGTGAGTGGTCTCTTTTCTATTTTTTATTTCTGTTTTAATCTCATTTAAAAACGGGATGTAATTTGCTTTGTATAGTTTCTTGGGCCCTGAGGTAATTTTTATCCCTAAATAACTTATTTCTGCTTTTCTCCATGTAAAAGGGAACTCCCCTCGTAGGGATAGTTCTTCCTTCTTATTTATATTTATGAATAATACCTCAGATTTTTCCTGGTTGATTTTAAAGTTGGAGATCTCACCATATTTTTTTAGTTATTCTATTAAATTTGGTAATGTGACTCTAGGTTTGCTATATAGCATAGGAGATCATCGGCGTATGCCGCTACTTCATGTTCCAACTTTCACTTCTCCTATCTCTACATTTTCCAGTTTTCTTGCTAGTAATGGTTCCAAAGGTTCTATAATTTCCAATGTTTTTATTATGAATCCCCAATCTGCCCTGTCAAACGCTTTTTGGGCATCTATCGACAAGAAAAGTGCAGGCTTTCTCCCATCCTTAAGACTATGTAGTATAAGCAGTGTTCTAATAGCGCTGTCCGTGCCCTCCCTGTTAGGGACGAATCCGGTCTGATCGGCATGGATCCATTCCAGGATAAATTATTTTAATCTAGTTGCCAACACCTTTGCATATAGCTTTGTATCAGCATTCAAAAGGGCTATAGGTCTATAACTAGAACAAAGTGTTCCATCCTTTCCTATCTTGGGAATCAATGTAATATGGGCCAGTAGGGACTCTTCCCTCAAATTTTCCCCTTCTCCTAGCTCCCTCATGTAGTTACACATTTTTGGCAGCAGGAGTTCTTTAAATTTTCTGTAGTAACCTAGTGTAAATCCATCCGGGCCTGGACTTCTACCTATAGGTCAGCTTTTTAGTGCTAGATTAATCTCATCAACTGTTATAGGTGCCTCAAGGTGTTGAAGTCTTTTAATAGGTATTTTAGGTAGGGGCGTGGCCTGCAGCGCAAGAGAGAGGCCGCATAGCAGAGGAGCTCTGCCGGACAGAATCCCATCCACAGGAATCCCTGGACCTACAAACAGGGTGAGCCCATCTACCATCCCCAACCACCCCTCTGACACCTCCGCTGCCCTCTTGACCAGCTTTCGAGTGGTGCGGACGTCCGCTCGGCCGGAAATTTAGCCTGTGGCTTGCGGCCTACACGGCCGAAGGAGCAATCCTCTCTCCACAAGTGCCACTCCCCACCAAAACTAAGCCCTGAGGGACACAAGACCACCCCAGGGGCAGTCAGACCATCCTCCTCCAGCCTTGAAGCCCCAGCACCAGATTTTCCCTTTGGCCCAGAAATGGCCTACTGCGGCCTATTGAGGCCTACTGGGACCACCATATTGGGAGCCAGAGGCCTCACCACTCAAGCACTCAGGGCCCTGGGGCACATACAAGCTCCCACCACCACCAGCAGCCCACTGCTAGAGGCTAACAGAGCACTTGGGGACTGCTACACCCAGAACTGTCTATATTACTACCTATACCTATACGGCGGCCATATTGGTACACCCATTACACTAACCTGCTAAAGAATACACAAAATGGCACCCTAAACTAGGAGCTCTTCCAACCCGATCGATATTGCATATCAAGTGTAGGAGCATTCTCATACTACTCTCAACTTATCGCATACCTTGTATATAATACCACCTAACAAGATGTCCTGCAAAAGGAAAGACGAAAGGAACCCTGAAAAGCTCACGGCCTTCTTCCAATGGCCAGACTCTGACAGAGGAAAAGACCTTGAGAACACTGTGACCCGCATTACCAACCAGTCCAAATCATACATGGATCTCCCTGACACAGACCTGGGAGAGGGTGATAAACCACTACTACTACCTTCTTCCATCCAATCGCCACCTATTAGCCCATCATCACAAAGCCCAGTCAAATAAAGAATGAGGATGGACCCTAACAACCAGGCTGCAGAGGACACGGTCCTATCACCACCATCACAGCCTCACCCACCCATAGCCTTCTTTCCCACCACGGGACAACCGGGCCTTGATTCTACCTTAAAAGATATGCTCTTGTCCCTGCAAAATTCACTAACTGCCAGTTTCACTTCAGTCCTCAACAAATTCTCAGCAGACATGAAGAACATGGATGGCAGAGTCCAATACATAGAAAACAAAATGGATGAATGTACAAACACGGTAAATTACCTAGTACACGCCTACGCAGAACAAAAAGAGGAAACTACCTGGATAAAATCCAAACTGGTGGACCTCAAGGACCGCTCGAGATGAAACAACCTTAAAATCCAGGGAGTCCCGGAATCCATTCCCCCCTCAGACTTACAAGCATACGCCACTAAACTGTTCTCACACATTGCACCAAAGCTCTCACCCATAGAGCTCACCGTTGAAAAAATCCATAGGATCCCTAAACCAAGACACCTGGAGGACACCATCCCACGTGATGTTCTATTAAGAATCCACTTCTTCCAAGCCAAAGAACAGATCCTAGCTAAAGCGAGAAACATGTCTCCCCTTCCTGATCCCTTCACAGGAATCCAAATATACCCAGATCTGTCCCAACATACACTACAGCTGAGAAGGCAACTTAAAACAGTGACCAAGGCCCTCAACAACCATAAGTTAATCTACAAGTGGTGCCATCCTGCAACCCTGGTCATAACCAGGAACAGTACTCAACACACAGTATTCACCATTGATAAAGGGATGATGCTACTCCACTCTTGGGGAATCATACCAGAACCTTTGAAGGAAGACCACGTCAAATTCAACCAACCTGGTCCTTCCCAGCATGAACTATGCAAACAAGGTAACCACTCTCCAAAGAACAATTAACTCTCCTTACAGCTGCCATAGCTACTACCACCTTTCGATCGGGCTCTCGGCTCATTTCCAGTAAGGCCTTGAACTCTACCCCCCACCTCCGTCAGCTGCTCCTAGAGCTCTGCATAGCTGACCCTCCATAGTTCTTCTCCTTGTTTTGTTATGACTGTTAAAAACATTTTCTCTTGCATTTTCTTTTCTTCTGTTGTAATGCATTGAAGTTCCAAGGTGGTAACCCACTTCAGAGTATCCACGTGAGTACTTGCTGTTTTATTTGTCACCCAATGACTCCTTTTGCAACCAAAAATAGCCTGGACCACAGTATATCTCTCAAGTCCTCATAACCAAGACTACCTGAAGGAACAGTATCAAGACACAGACCAATTACACCGCACCAGCCGAACTTCTCCTCTACAACCCTCCAGACCTTCTCCTGATCATCCAAACATAAGTCCTTTAACTGTTACATAACACCCAGCTAAACCATACCATGGCCATCAACGTCCTATCTATTAATGCAAAGGGCCTAAATCATCCAGTCAAGAGGGCTTCTCTGTGGAAAATGGCGCTGCTAACAACTGTGATATACTATGTGTGAAAGAAACGCACTTCGCCCAAGACTCCTCTCCAGCTTGTCAGCACAAATCCTTCCCTAATTTATTCAAATCCTGCTACACAAAAAAACAACATGGAGTCCTTATTGCCATCAGAGACACCTTATCCTTCCAACTTCACAGATGTACAATTGACCCAGAGGGCAGGTACATTATCTTAAACTGTACCATAGAAAGCTCTCAATACCCCATAGCATCCCTATATGCTTCCAACCAATGCCAAATGCCATTCTTAAATTCCACCTTCCAGAAAATCAAAGACACTCAACAGGGTCATCTACTAATATCTGGAGACTTCAATCTTGTACCCGACTATGAACTGGACTCATCTTCTGGACCTAAAAGATTTATCTCACCCTTAAGCAAACTTATAACAGAATATGATTTATATGATGTATGGAGGTGCTGTCACGCAGAGGAGAGAGACTACACATACCTCTCCCCACGCCACAACACATATTCTTGCATTGATCTTTTTCTCTCAGACAAATGGTTATTGCAAAATATTCATTCTTAAAACAGCCACACTATCGCCTGGTCGGACCATGCGCCTGTAAGCATTGAAATTACAAAAATTTCGGGGAGCCGAGGAAGATGGCCGCGTGAGGAGAGAGCTCCCGGACGGTGCAGTGGTTCCCGGCCAGATCAGTGACATTGAATTCAGCGATTAAAGCCTGTGACAGCTCCTTAGCCAGCACAGACCCGACCGACACTATGGGAAAGCGCAAGCTGCTCTCCAAGCCCCGCAAGCTGACCAACTACTTTGGCGCGGCGGGAGTGTGGCCTACTAAAGATGGCGCTGGAGAAGAGCAGGCGCACAGAGCAAACTCTGGAGGCAGCAACTGCTCATCCCCTGTGTGCTCCCCAAGCAACAGCCCAGTGAAATGCAGGGCCAAGAGGTCGCCAGATTACCAGGCACCAGGTGAGAGGGGCACAATAGAATCTATTGATGATTCCACAAGAGAGTTCATTGACTGCATAGATGACTATCCTACAGTGGGGCAACCCCTATCTGACAAAACGTTAAAGGATATGTTGGTGTCATTAAGAGGTTCCCTCCATAGGGATATGCTATCTGTAGTCACACAAATTAAAAGGGATGTAGAGGACATAGGGGACAGAGTACACCATATTGAAAACAAAATGGGTGACTTTGCAGTAGCTCATAATGAGTTGGTTGATGCCCATAATGACGCAGAAGATGAATTAAAAATTAAATTAAAATTAGCGGATTTAGAAGACCGCTCAAGACGGAACAATATGAAGTTCCGGGGGGTAGTGGAAAAAGCCCCCCCTCAGAGTTGTTCGACTACATACAGCGACTTATAGCGGACCTCTTGCTGCACGCACCACGCACCTAAACGGTGGACAGAGCACATACTGTAGACTTCCTAAACCTGCTTTTCTGCCAGATAACGTGCCCCGTGACATGATAGCAAGGATCCACTTTTTTCATATAAAGGAGGCTCTCATGCAGAGGGCTAGGAGGGCACCATTGCTCCCTGAACCGTACTCTGGAATCACCCTTTTCACCGACCTATCCAAGCATACGATGCAAGCTCGCAGCAAACTAATGTCCCTTACCAAACTATATCGCAACCACAATGTGGTCTACAAGTGGGACTTCCCCGCTAAACTTCTTGTCACATGGGAACACAAAAGCTTTTCAGTCTTGTCGGTTGAACAGGGGATGAAGCTAGCAAAGCAATGGGGCCTACTGGCAGAAGGCACATCAGACCATAAAGAGAATAAACTTTCTAAAGCTCTTAAACCAGACTGGGAAAAGATACCTGGCTAATGGATCATATGTTCTCTAACTAGCATGAAACAGGCCAGTCTGCAATGGGAACCCTGCAGCTCCATTGAGCCATTACCCCATCTGAGAAAGCAGTGACAACTGCTCTACAATTTTTTGTAACAACACTTTTTTTTGTTATATGTTAACTTTTTCTTTTTCAGTTCTTACTTTCTTTGTTTGAAGCAGCACGTTGACACCACTGAACTAAGTCCAAACTATATACAAGTTGAAAGATACAAGCACCACCACCATTCATCATTGACGCACAACAAGATGAGTTCTGGATTAAAGGTACCCCAAGCAACCGCCCCTCGGAAAGGTAATATATCAATGATCTCCCTCAACCTATTACTACAAAATGGTACTTAAAATAATCTCTTTAAATGTGAATGGACTGAATAGTCCTTACAAAAGGAACGCTCTTTGGCAAGCAGCTAGAAATCTCCGGGGAGATGTTGTCTGCGTGCAGGAGAACCAAACCGCCTAAATGCACGCATAGATTATTCCCCCCATATTTTCACCACAAATGCCGCTGTGAAAAAGAGAGGAACTATGATAGCGATCAAAGACTCAGTTACATTTAATCTACATACCTCTATTCTGGACCAGCAAGGGAGATATATCATTTTAGTGTGTAACATTAACAATATCACCTATACACTGGCGAATATATGTGCTCCCAATGTTAGACCCATCACATTTCTACATAAGATTCTAAAAAAAATCCATCACATCCGTAAAGGACAACTGCTTATATGCGGCGATTTCAACACCACTGTTGACCATAGACTTGATTCCACAGCATCTACAAGACCACGTAATACCTTACAGGCTCTTCTTCACAAAGAAGATGTATGACATATGGAGATGCCTTAATCCGGCAGAAAGAGACTATACATACCTCGCACACGCATCAATCTTTTTGTGTCAGGCATGCCAACATTAGCTAAAGTAGAAGAGGCGAAAAATACATTTGATTCTGTGGTCAGACCATGCACCGATCTCTGTTAATCTTGCAGAAAAGTATACCCAAACACCTGTTTACAGATGGCGCAATAATGTGAGTCTCTTTTCCTGGTCGCCACACAAAGACAGACTTAAAACTGACATCAAAGACTTCTTTATCAGAAATACCACTCCGGACATGTCTATGTCCTCGGTTTGGTGTGCACATAAGGCGTATGTACAGGGTTTACTAATTCAAATGGCGGTAAGGGAAAAGAGACAAAAAATACAAAAAATGTCTAACCTGCTATCTAAAATCAAACTCCTAGAGTCCTGTCACAAGAATACTTTGGCAGATGCCCAGCTTGTAGAATTGACCAGAGCAAGACATGAACTGAAAAGCCTGTTAGACACAAAATACGACAACGCACTAAAAAGATTTAAAGCAACGCATTACTCTCAAAGCAACAAGGCAGGTACATTTTTAGCAACCTATCTTAAGAAGAGAAGGACTAACGCTAAGATAAATCACATTGTAGATCCTGAAACCCAAACTAAAGTATTTCACCCAGAACACATCGCTGATGTGTTCAGAAAATACTATCAGGCTTTATATAATCTAGATAAAGACCCAACAACCCCACAGCCCAATGACATATCAATCTCGAATTTTTTAAATTCAGTGGATCTGCCAAGGTTGACCGAAGAGGAGCTGTCAAATATCAACTCTCCTATTGGTTGTGATGAGGTTCTAGAAGTGATTAAAGAAATGCCAAATAATAAAGCGTCGGGTACAGACAGCTTTACCTCTGAACATTACAAAATATACTCCACAGAACTAGTCCCACATATGACAGTGCTATTTAATTCCATGGCTATGCAAGCATCTATACCTACAGAGAAGTTGCAGGCCACAATAGTTACGTTGCCCAATACAGGGAAGACACCGGACAGCCCACAAAATTTCCGCCCTATATCCTTACTAAATTCTGATTTAAAAATGTTTGCAAAAATACTAGTCAATAGATTGGGGAAAGTTATCACTAAACTTATAAAACCAGAACAGGTGGAATTTGTGCGGGGCAGGCAGCCCCCAGATGGCACTCGGCGGATGCTAAATCTCCTACACATAGTCGAGCGGTGGGGGACTCCTTCAGTGTTCCCCGCCCCCGACGTGGAAAAAGCATTCGACCCTGTGCACTGGGGCTATTTACAAGCGGTTCTGGGCAAGTTTGGCCTTTGGGGCTTTGCCCTGTCAGAGATATCTGCTCTGTACACCTTCCCCTCTGCAAGTGTCTTCACTACAAGCGCATTATCTCTACCATTTCTGATTGCAAACGGAACACGGCAGGGGTGCCCCTTATCCCCTCTGATCTTCACGTTGGTAATGGAGCCACTAGCAGAAGCAATTAGGCAAAAAACTGCCATCACTGGAATCTCAATAAAAGGCCACTAACATAAAATCGGTTTGTTTGCCGACGATGTCGCGCTGTCGTTAAAGAATCCTGAGTCTTCCCTGGAGGCAGTGCAGGAAGTGTTGGATGAATTTAGTAGTGTTTCCTATTATAAGCTGAACACAACAAAGTCGTTCATCCTTCCTTTAAATATTCCCAAGCGGAAGCTTATAGACCTTCAAAAACAATATAAATTCACATGGATAAAGGGAAAACTCCTATACTTAGGGATAACCTTGGCAGCCCTGTCCACAGAAACATATAAAGCTAATTTTCTGCCACTTCTACACACAGTCTCCCAGGACTTGACACACATAGCCAAATTTGAGTTAAATTGGCTAGGTAGAATTGTGGCTTATAAGATGCTAGTATTACCAAAAATTTTGTATCTATTCAGGACTATACCTATCTTACTTCCTTACACACAGGCTTAATATTGCCCTCAGGAACTACATATGGCAGGGTGGGGTGCCTAAATTGGCATTTTCCAATTGGCAGCTCACAAGATCCGCCAAATATCTATTTCAGCACAACTATCTCACCACTAGGGATAAAATACAACAAGAACTTCATAAGTTGGCCAAATGCGAATTCTCCTGATCAGGCAGACTTGCGGCGTTTAAAATGATGCATCTTCCGCAACTTATATACCTTTTTAGAACTCTCCCAATCCCGGTCCCGGCCAACTTCTTTAAATCCCTACAATCTATATTGTCCCAATTCATATGTAAAGGTAAGAAAACTAGATGCGCACACCACAAACGAATCAAACATAGAATGTGTGGATGAGCAAGCTGTATCGACTTTTACAACTACTACACAGCAACTGCATTATCTCAACTTAGAAAATGGTTGTCACCGTCCCCAAACGCACTTTGGGGTGCAATAGAAGCCTCCTATAACCCCCAACATTCACTAACGACATGGTTATTCAGCGCTCAACTAGGAGAAAAAAACCCATCCTTTCTTCCTCCCACTATGCAAACAACAATTAAAGCCTGGAAACACCTGGTAGAACAAGCCCAACAACACCAAACAAATATTCCTCTGAAAATTCCACTGTCAGCTCTAACCCCCCTCATAGCCCAAATATCCCTATCCTCATGGGCCCAAAAAGGAATTAACCATATATATGACCTATATGATGGCAACGTACCTAAGACCTTCCCTAACCTGCAAAAAGAATACAATCTCCCACCACACGACATACATCAACATATGCAAATTCAACACTGCCTATCCAAGATTCTGCAAATACAGCACACCATACAAACCCAAGCTTGGTCCTACTTAACATCTCCTGCCTCTCAACAAAAAGGAATCACCATCTTCTAAAACATATTTCAATAAAAAAAAGTCTCCCTTCATAAAATGGGTATCAGACTTAGGACAATCCTTCACAGAAGAGCAATGGCTTAAAGCTTGCAGAACCACCTAGAAGGTAACTTGCTGCTCCTCATTATGGGTCCTATCCACCAAAATCGCCCTAAGATGGTACTTGACCCTAGACAGAATCTCTCACTTCAACATCAGCATCCCAAACAGATGCTGGAGAAATTGTGGAATGACAGGAGAACTCCTGCACATCTTATGGGGATGCCCGAAAATCATGTCATACTGACAAACTATCTTCACCATAATCTCTAAAATAACGCAAATACAAACACCACCAGACCCAAGCTTAGCACTTCTTTCACTCAACACAGATATTCTCCCATACGCAACACAACACACATTTACCCACCTTTTACTAGCATCCAGACTCACAATCACAAGACATTGGAAAAACCCTATGCCCCCTACTACTTTGGAAGCTGTAGAACTAACTCAGCAACATTACATGTATGAAAAGTTGATGGCCTCCTCCCATGAGCAAAAAGCACTTTGGCAATGGTCACTATGGCAATCCTGGTACTCACACAATGTACATTCCCTGATAGTATGAACTCCCTAGGTATCCGACTAGCAGATCTAACTAATACTTAGCTAATTGACGAAAGCGGAGATGTGATCATCTGGGGCACAGTAAGACGCCACAGGGGTGCCCTAGATAAGAACTACTCCCATTAAGGTTAACATCTCCTCATCGATACTACCATCCTCTTCAAACTCATTGTCTGGTCCAGGAATCACATGGACTACCACTCTAGTTGTCTATATATACTCTGGAAAACTAGATAAGTGCACTAAACTAACTTAACTGTTGTAAACACTAGGAACTTTCTTTTTCCTTTTCTCTCGGTTTATAGAATATGCTGTGACACTAAATGTCAATGCATTATATGACTGACATATATAATGCTATTGTTGTAATATGCTTACATTTTCTTCAATTAAAATATTGAAATAAAAAAAAATAGGTATTTTAGGCAAATTTGCCTCCTCTATATATGCTTGTATTTTCTCTACCTTTTTTTGTTCTACTTATTGTGCTTTATTTTGTCGAACTGAGTACAAGGCCTTATAGTACTTCTGAAATGACCCGGCAATTTCTGATGTCGGGTGTAGTATTTTCCCCTCTTCCTTTTTAGCTTTCCCAATGAAGTTGCTTGATTTTTTACTCTTCAGGAGTCTTCCCAGAAATTTTCCAGGTTTATTTCCCCACTTGTACCTATTTATTGCTACTCTGTTAAATATACGTCTCGATTATTGTTCCATTAGATCTTTCAACTCCCCTCTTTTTGATGCTAATCGCTGTTGTATCACACTATTCCTATTCTTTTTATGTATTTGCTCTAAGTGGAATATTTCGGATATCAGTCTATTTATATGGTTTTACCTTTCTTTTTTTTTCTTTGACCCTATAGATATTAATATACCTCTTATGTAGCCTTTATGGGCCTCCCAAATCATAGAGTTGGTAACCTCTGAGGTTTTGTTAAGCTGGAAATAGTAATCTAGAGATTTTTTTATCCAGTCTACAACTGTTCTATCCTGTTCTATCCTGTAGTAAATCTTCATTCAACTCCAACATTCTATGCTCCACCATGATATATGGTCTGAGCTTGAGTACGTCCCGTGCACTGCGGAGTAGAAGGTAAAGTCGTTTGTGTCTGGGTGCTGTGCCCTCTATACATCTATGAATTGTTTTGATATCATTTTTTTTTCCAACTGCTGCCTTCCAGTCCACAGTGCATGCAACCTCTCTGATCCATGCTGAAGTTGAAGTCCCCTGCTAGTACTACCATACCTTTCCTGAATTCCACTAGTTTCCCCAGGATTTCTATTAGGTAACCAGTGGGGTTTTTATTTGGGCAGTATACATTGGCAAAAGTATAATCTGTTTTGAATAGTTTCCCCCTTACAAATATATATCACGCCTCCGGGTCAACATGTCTCCCCTCTATACCGAACTGAATGTCTCTTGCTATTCCTATCGCCCCCCCTTTGCTCTTTTTGTGGGGAAGTCCCCATAGAACCAGGTTGGATAGTATTTTGAGGAAAGCTTGACATTAGTATTGTGTGCCAAATGTGTCTCTTGTAGGAACACTATGCTAGCAGCGTGAGGTTTAATTTCTTTAAGGACCTTGTGCCTCTTTACTGGGGTATTCAGGCCTCTGACATTGTAGGATAGAATCTTCATCTCAGTAGTATTTCCTGTCATCCTTTGTCCTCCCACCCTCTATCTTTTGGCCTGGGGTTTTCACCTTTCCCTGCATCTCCAGTGGGCCCTGTGGGTGAGACTATCCTCTTTTAGGGGCTTTATTGGGTGTTTTAAGATCCTAGCATGCACCCCCTCCCGCCTAACATCCCCCTCCCCCTACCCCCACCCCATCCGCCCCTCTCATCCCTCCCCCTCCCCCCAACCCTCCATCAGGAGTTCCCCCACTAGGGTTGACCTGAGTAGCTATCTTTCTTTTTGGGTCTGATTGACCCTGCCACTCCTCCACTCAGGGGTGAATCTCTGACCTAGGTGAAGCACCAACTGGTCCCGGAAATGCCGGGCCCACCTGGGACCCAGGTCCCCCATTCCCGCTACTTTTCCTATTATCGCCCCCCCCTCCCCCCATTTGACCACACATTTCTATATTTTATGTATATCCATAAAATTATGCATTATACAATACACAATCACATAGTCTTATTTTATACACAATTTCCCCCTTTCCTTTTTTAATTGTTTCTTATTTTTTTTCCTTTTTTTTTGGAATCAGGTGCCACTGTTTCTCTATTCCTGGAAAGGTCCATCCTGGAATCTTCGGTACTGTCATCTCTAATTTATTGCAGAATTCATGGAGTTCTTCTGGGAATCTCAGTCTAGCTGAGCGACCATCCTTCACACCATCCAGGCATGTCGGAAACCCCCAGAAATACTGTATATTCTGCTTTTGCATAATTTCCAGTAGTGGTTTCAGCAGCCTTCATTTTCTTAGGTTTTCTGTGACAGTTCTGCGAAAATCTGGAGGTCTATCTCCTTATATTTAACAGGTGTTCTACTCTTCAACCCCCTCCATATTTGTACCTTATCTTAATAGTAATGAAACCTCACTATTATATCTCTAGAGAATTCAGCAGGAATCCCTTCGGGTTTTTTAATCCTGTGAACTCTTCCAAATCTTAGCGGGGTATCGGAGGCTTGTCTGTTCAGTAGCGGGTTGAATATTTCTCTAACCATCTCAACTAGATCTTCTTTCTGGAATACCTCTGGAACCCCCCAGATTCTTAAATTCTTTCTCCTGCTCCGGTTCTGCCGGTCTTCCATTTTAAATGCCATGTCTCTCTGTGCTATTTGCAGATTTTTTTTTTTGTTTCTTAGTTTCTCTATGAGTTGGACTTGAACGTCCAGTTGTTTTTGTGTCTTCTACTCGGGCGATCAGGTAGCTCAGGTCATCATGTAGTCTTACGATGTCTTTTTTAAAGGAGTTTTCTAATTTTGCAAACATGTCTGCCATGTCTGTTTTGGTGGGAAGTTGGGCTTGTGGGTTTTGTTCAGAAGCATGGCCCACCTCAGCGTCTATGCCCACCTCCATCTCTATACCTGGATGGTTCAGGGTGCCCCCACTTAGAGATGTGTTATTTTGACCTCCTTTGTTATTCCCTTTCATTGGGTTTGACATGTTTCCCATCTGCTTTTCTAGTGCAGTTTCCCTCCTTGAGACATATTTTTTTTATTGTCCCCGGGCTTGCAGAAGTCTTTGGCGATTCTGCCTGGGGAATTGTTTTTGCTGATTTTCCCTTCATGGTCTGTTCACTCCTCTCCTGACCTCTTATCCTCTATTTTTCCTCCTTCACGCCCTTACTCTTCTAATCCTTTTGTCACCAGCTCCCTCCTCCCTCGCTGCTGTCTTTCCCCTTTATGTGCGTGACTGCACCTCTTGCCCTGTGTCCAATATATCCAAGTGTTTTTTATAGTATCCAAGTAATATCTATGCAATTGTCAATCAAGTTTAATCACGTTCTCATTCATTATCCAAGCTGAGTATACGACCGATTTAGACACAAAGTCACAGACAGGCACATGCACAAAAGTTATCTCAGTGTTTAAGTGGGGAGATGGGGAGATGGGGAGGCAGGGAGAGAAATGACACATAAGAAAGCACAGAGAAAATATGCAAGAAGGTATGTCTGGACTCACCGGGGTGTTCCTTTGGGGGGGCTCCCAAGGCTGGTTTTCAAGCTTGTTGTAGGCCTTTTTCCTGGTGGGTTCTACTGTGTGCTATTATGTCCGGCTTAAGTAACTTCTGCAGAATTTATATAGCCCTCTCTCAGGAGCAGTCCACACTTTTTATACACAGTGTTGTACACAGTACCTTCATTCACTTCGGGTAGCGGCTCAAGCTCCCCCTCCCTGGTATAGGTTCTCCTGTGAGGCTTTCCAGTGCTCCCATGACTCTCGCTGGGGATCTTTCCCTCACCCTCTGCTTTCTGCCCTTATGCAGAGCTATCATGTCTGGGCTCCCTCACCATTATTGCGTGGACTGATTCCCGGGTGCACGCCGCCTATGGCATCTATCTCATCACTCGACACGCAGCCCAGCTCCTGGCTCTGAGCCCTAGGCTGCTACTGCCAATTCCGAGGGAGAGGGGGTGGAACCTCCACAGCAGCCACATTGGCTTCATCTCACAGAGACTCACAGAGACTTCTGAGCTCCCTGCCAAGGAGAAAGCCCCGCGTGTCTCTGCAGATAAGTCTCCTTAAGGGGGAGGGTTCACCGCATCACTTGGGTGGGGGATGAGAGGGCTTAGTCCGGCATCAGCAGGCTATTTTCACCTATTGCTGGGACAGGGTGATCCGGGAGCTCCTAGCTGCTACCACCGGCAAGCGCCATAGTCAGGCTCCTCCTCCCCATTTCCTTGTTTGTTAAATGCTATATTTGTTTCAATAAAAGATTATAGAAAAAAATATATACATTTTGCCAAATGCTGTATTTTATAGATTTCGAGTGGAAGTTTTTTTTTATTTGTTCATTTAAAGTGGTTTTAAAGGGAGATGATTTTTTTACCTTCAAGCATTTTTTGAATTAAAGGATAAGTTCACCTTTGGGAGCATGTTACATGTTCCATCCATTTTTAGGGTGGAACATGTAACATGTTCCCACTGCTGCAGCCACTCACCTATCCCCTCTCTTCCTGTGACAGCAGTACAGGGAGAAGTTCCCCATACCAGCTGTCACTTTCTGAAAACAGCATGCCACATGGGGCTCTGCCCACAAGTTCACATTGTTCATTCACAGAGTTCTTTGTGAATCGTATGTGGGTGTCAGTTTGTAGTTCTCAATGAACTACCCCAGTGCCGTTGAGCTCTCTGGTTATTCATTGATTCTTCTTGTCAAAGTGAATCTACAATACCTGCCCTGACAGCTTACCCTGACAGTCTACAAGAGTCCTTCATGGTACCAGCTGATCGCCGAGAGTGCTGATCGAATGCCAATCGGCAGACCTTTTGTGGTTATGCCCCTTTGACAGAAGACAGTCTGGCTGCAGTACACACGGGCAGAATGTCAGCCAGTTTCAAATAAATTAGCCAATGCCGTCTGACAATTGGCCCATGTGTACTGGGCTTAATACTGTTTCCTGTGATGGTATGGCAGCAGTGCTGTGCTGCTCTTCAAATTAGAGTACAGTTGCCACAGTCACGTAGGCTAGCACTACAGAGGAATTAGAAGATGTTGCAGGGGGCTATCAACATTATCACTGCTGATTCACATTTAAGCCCGGCTTTCTGGATTGACAGCGCTGCCTTTGTTGCTGAAACCTTTCTATTGTGAGCTATAATGTCTGGGAAAACCTAATTAAACAAGCTGAAGCTGATTGGCTATCTGCACAGCTGCACCAGATTTTGCACTCTACAATTTTAGTAAATAAGCCCTAGTGATCACATTGTCACTAACCATGCTGACTGGTTTCTCCTAGTTAGGGGGGGATTCAGTTCACTGAACTGTGTATTATTAATATTTATCTTTTTTTCAGTGCCAGCATGTGATCAGCACTCTTAAAAATGACTGCATGTTCCAGTCACCTACTGTACATGACTATCATTCTATTAGGACATATTCTCCAAAGAGGAAGTTCTAAGCCTTCAGAGTCCTACCTATAGTATATGTCCAATGGTAACTTTAGAATAACTTCCCTTACCCCAGCCTCTATTGCCAGTCTTATATTGACTTGTCTCTGATCCAGTGAAATGTCTCCGATATGGTAGGACATCAGCTTGTTAGAAACGTCTGAACTGCACCAGGGCATTTGCTCTACCCTCTTCATTAAATTATATGTTGAATTTGTACTCCACTGAATTACAAACTCTTAAAATAATTGAATGGTAGGGCTGTCATGTGTCAGTGCTTGGGGCACTAAATCAAAGATTTATGTTTGCTTTCTGGGAACTTTTAATTTAAAAACAAAAAAGAAAGTGGTTACTTGAGTCTGCTAAGATAAACCACCTTGGCATCTCTCCTTTATTTGAAGGCTCCAGATTGGTAAACTATATAGTCTATTAGTAACTTAGCAAATAAATCGGACAGCATGCTGCTTTGAAATTGTACCATTGTATACAGTATTTTATTATTATATCCTTATAAATATCATTGGATTTCTATTGAATGCATTGTAACAAGATAGATGATGCCACCATTCATATGTGAATCTGAGTCTCTATAATTCTGTCCATTTAAACTACAAGCCCTTAGAAAGCATGCACAGAAAGCAAGTAAGATTAATCACATATTTATTTTGGTTACACTATTTTTTGCTTAGTGTAGAATGTTTGCAAGCAGAAATTGTAATATAGAGTATAGATGTGACATCAGTTCTTGAAATAGCTGGATTATTAACTGTGTAGCTATTAATATTTCAATTAGACAAATGGAAAGGGTGATGAAAAGATGGGATTAGTAAGTCTTCAAGTTGACCAAGGGCAAATCATATGGATTTTTCTCCTTGCAAAAATTATCATAAAAATGGAATTATTGTAAATGTGGAAGAAAAGTTGCATAATTTGCTAAGATATTTGGAAAAATTTGCATGTGAATCAGCACAAACTTGCAGTATTCCCTTTATAACTATGTTAGATAAAGTAATGTGGCTGTGGACAAAATGAGCAATGATGTACAATGAATGAAAGATAATTGTTGGCAGTAATTTATATTACAAAGACACACTGTCTGTAAGACATTTGTATCTTATTTTACTATCCTCTTAGCAGAAAGTACAATTTCTATGTGAAGCCAGGCTCCCAGAGGGAGCAAATTACCTTGATATGACAACCAATTTAATTGGTTAACAGACCTACCATAGAGCAGAGAAACCTAGACAGTGACATGTTTATTGGGTTAGAAGGTCAGTTCCTCTGGGAAGTGATGAGTTCTACAGATAGTGAACTGCTTAATGGATGAAAAAGTCAGTCAAACATATTGGAAGCTTAAAGTTATTACTGTTCAATGCCACATAATATTATAGCCTGAACTTGAAACTTCTACGTAGAGAACAACATGTTTATGTATTATTAGACAAAGAAAATGTATTTTTACTATAATATACTACAACTTTATATTTTTATTAGATGTGCAACAATCACTGCACATTAACAGCTGCCTAACATAATATGGTTGATTTCCTAAAGGAGTAGACCATGTTCAGTTGGCATGGGAATTTTCATTTAGCTTTAGTGAATGTGGTGAAAATTATTTTTGCAAATAAAAAAAAACTATCACGTGCAAGGAAAATTGATAAAACATTTGTCATGCAAATTATTGGATGACTGAAGTCAACAGAGCTTCATCTGAGAACTTTCCTTTGCAAAATGGAAATAATCTTTGCTTAGTGAGAAGCCCATGCTCCTTTAGTAAATCAACCCCATTATTACATACTGTAGGCATGGCACAAACATAAATTGATGTTCAAAAGAAGCAAAAAAATTGTTCTTTTCCTGTAACCAAACCCCAATGTTTTGTATATAAGCTAAACAATGCCTAAACAATGCGTGTTTTGTTTTACATAAAGGTTATTGAAAATTGATTATTGATATGTGTCATACATGTCCTTGCTGGGTAAGAAATAACATAAATATAATGCCTTGATTATGTGATTGTACACACACACCCACCAAATGGGTAGTATATACAATATATTACTCCATATTCAAGGGGCTTATACTTGTTGGTTAAAGCTGTGTGAATCCTGGGTGAAACATTGACAAATAGACCACAAAGTGCTCAATGTGGCTGAAAAAAAGAAAAATATATATATACACAGTATCTCACAAAAGTGAGTACAGCCCTCACATTTTTGTAAATATTTTATTAAATCTTCTCATGTGACAACACCAAATTTATGACACTTTGCTACAATGTAAACTAGTGAGTGTACAGCTTTATGACAGTGAAAATTTGCTGTCCCCTCAAAATAACTCAGCACACCCTCATGGGCATGGAGTTCACCAGAGCTTCACAGGTTGCCACTGGAGTCCTCTTCTACTCCTCCATGATGACATCATAGAGCTGGTGGATGTTATAGACCTTGTGCTCCTCCACCTTCCATTTGAGGATGCCCCACAGATGCTCAATAGGGTTTAGGTCTGGAGACATGCTTGGCCAGTCCATCAAACACCAGGGGAGGAACAGCGCTGAACCATAGGCAGTAGAAAATGATCCTCAGTATATATAAGTAAACAAGGAAGTTTAATTCCAAATGGTTAAAACAATAATAAAAACTTGAATCCATGGGAATTAGGATATGAAGGACAACAGACCAATAACAGCAACAGGACCCTCCGACAAATGTTATGCTTCTGAGCAGACAGTAGCTGGAGGCTGGGGCTGCCTAGATGTCACAAACGCTCTGTGGTGGGGTGGTCATACCGGGAAGCTGGTGATAGGATGTTGACAGCCAGGGCCACCATCAGGGGGATACAGGGAGTACTCCTGTACAGGGCCCGAGCATCTCAAGGGGACCGGCATCGGGCCCCGCTCCCTGCCTCCCCTCGCATGAAAAAAGCTGTCACCTGCGATGCGAGCCGAGGCAGAGGGGGCGCCGGGACAGCCCATACTAATGTTCCCAGGCTGCTGCAGTGAAGGATGAGAGCAGACTGGACGCCACAATATGTACAATTAAAAGAAAAGACTTTGCTCAGCAGACTCTTTCAACACTTTCGGGTGCCGGGCGGTGCGCAGTGATCCGCCGTATCACAACAATACATGACAGTCCCCATCTCTTCTATATCAATCTGCCGGGCAGATGGGAACTGTCTTGTACTTGTTGTGATATGGCTGATCACTGCACACCGCCCGGCACCTGAAAGTGAGGAAAGAGTCCGCTGGCCTGGGAAAAGTTTTTTCTTTCGCGACACCCAGTCTGCTCTCTGCCTCTGCCCACCCTCATCCTTCACTGCAGCAGTCTGGGGACATTAGTATGGACTGTCCCCCCATGGGGCCCCCTCTGCCTCAGCATGCAGTGCAGGTGAGTGTTTTTTTCATGTAAGGGGAGGTGGGCTCAGCGTGGGGCCCCAGCAGCCCAGACCCCCGGCCCCAGGACCAGTAGCCAGGGCTCAGCAGCCAGACCCCTGGCCCCAGGACAAATAGCCATGGCCCAGCAGCCAGACCCCCTGCCCCAGGACCAGTAGCCAGGGCCCAGCAGTCAGACCCCCCGCCCCAGGACTAGTAGCCAGGCCCCAGCAGCCCAGACCCCCAGCCCCAGGACCAGTAGCCAGTGCCCAGCAGCCCAGACCCCCAGCCCCAGGACCAGTAGCCAGGGCCCAGCAGCCCAGACCCCTGGCCCCAGGACCAGTAGTCAGGCCCAGCAGCCAGACCCCTGGCCCCAGGACCAGTAGCCAGGGCCCAGCAGTCAGACCCCCTGCCCCAGGACTAGTAGCCAGGGCCCAGCAGCCCAGACCCCCGGCCCCAGGACCAGCAGCCCAGACCCCAAGGACTAGTAGCCAGGGCCCAGCAGCCATAATCCTGGCCCAGGACGAGTAGCCAGGGCCCAGCAGCCCAGGCCACCTGCCCCAGGACCAGTAGCCAGGGCCCAGCAGCCCAGACCCCCAGCTCCAGGACCAGTAGCCAGGGCCCAGCAGCCCAGACCCCTAGCGCCAGGACCAGTAGCCAGGGCCCAGCAGCCAGACCCCCGGCCCCAGGACCAATAGCCAGGGCCCAGCAGCCAGATCCCTGGCCCCAGGACCAGTAGTCAGGGCCCAGCAGCCAGACCCCCAGCCCCAGGACCAGTAGCCAGGGCCCAGCAGCCCAGACCCCCAGCCCCAGGACCAGTAGCCAGTGCCCAGCAGCCCAGACCCCCAGGACTAGTAGCCAAGGCCCAGCAGCCAGACTCCTGGCCCAGGATGAGTAGCCAGGGCACAGCAGCCCAGACCACCAGCCCCAGGCCCAGTAGCCAGGGCCCAGCAGCCCTTTCCCCCAGGACCAGTAGCCAGGGCCCAGCAGCCCAGACCCCCAGCCTCAGGACCAGTAGCCAGGGCCCAGTAGCCCAGGCCCCAGGACCAGTAGCCAGGGCCAAGCAGCCCAGACCCCCAGCCCCAGGACCAGTAACCAGGGCCCAGCAACCCAGAACCCCGGCCCCAGGACCAGTAGCCAGGTCCCAGCAGCCAGACCCCAGAACCAGTAGCCAGGGCCCAGCAGCCAGACCTCTGGCCCCAGTACCAGTAGCCAGGCCCCAGCAGCCAGACCTCCAGACCCAGGACCAGTAGCCAGGCCCCAACAGCCAGACCCCAGGACCATCAGCCAGGCCCCAGCAGCCAGACACTTGGCCCCAACAGCCAGACCCCAGGCCCAGCAGCCCAGGACCTAGCAGCCAGACTCTTGGCCCCAGCAGCCAGACCCTAGGACCAGGAGCCCAGCCCCAGAAGCCAGGACCCAGCCCTAAAAGCTAGGCCCCAGGACCAACAGCCAGGAATCAGGACCAACAGCCAGCCCTAGTACCCATTATTTGAGGTAAGTGAAGTCTTCTAGGACGGGTCAGCAAAGTACTATTAATATAATGTTGTTTATTGGGAAAATTTACTGGTGAAAGTTGGTGGTCAGGCCAGGGGGCAGGCCTGAAGCTGTGTAAGGGGCCCCATGATTTCTGATGGCTGATAGTGTGGGACCCAGCATGGGGTCTGAATGTAGAACAGGAGAGTGATGAGTGTCCGGACAAACAGTTGAAGTCTCCACCAGAGACTGGGACCGGGAACTGAGGGCAAAGCCCTGGCTGAAAAACTGAGAGGAGTCCGTTGGGGCTGGTGGTCAGAAATTGGTGCTGGCTACTCGGACAAGGACTACATGTTTCAGGGTCTTGCCCCTTCTTCCGGTCATCTGTTATTATTATTGTTGTTTTAACCCTTTGGAATTAAACGTCCTTGTTTACTTATCTATACTGAGGATCATTTCCTAATTCTTGTGGTTCAGTGCTGTTCCTCCCCTGGTGTTTGACTGTTTTTACCTCATTGGCCTATGAGTTTGGGAAAGCAGCGGCTTCGGTCTTCAACCATTTTTACCTATTTGGTTTACCATCTATGCGCCTGGATATCTGTGTATTGTTTTGACCAGTCCATCACCTTTACCCTCAGCTTCTTTAGCAAGGCAGTGGTCATCTTGGAGGTGTGTATAGGGTCTGTTATCATGTTGGAATACTTCCCTGCAGCTCAGTCTCTCTGAAGGTAGGGGATTATGCTCTGCTTCAGTATGTCACAGTACATGTTGTCATTCATGGTTCCCACAATGAACTGTAGCTTTCCAGTGCTGGCAGCACTCATGCAGCCCCAAACAATGACACTCCCATCACCATGCTTGACTGTAGGCAAGACACATTTGTCTTTGTACTCCACACCTGGTTACCACCCCATGCACTTGACACCATCTGAACCAAATAAGTTTATCTTGATCTCATGAGACCACAGGACATGGTTCCCGTAATCCATGTCCTTAGTCTGCTCGTCTTTCGGCAAACTGTTGCGGGCTTTCTTGTGCATCATCTTTAGAAGAGGCTTCCTTCTTAGACGACATCCATGCAGACCAATCTGATGCAGTGTGCGGCATATGGTCTGACCACTGACAGGCTGTGCCCCCATCCCTTCAACCTCTGCAGCAATGCTGGCAGCACTCATATGTCTATTTCCCAAAGACAACCTCTGGATATGACGCTGAGCACGTGCACTCAACTTCTTTGGTTGCCCATGGCGAGGCCCGTTCTGAGTGGAACCTGTACTGTTAAACCACTGTATGTTCTTGGCCACTATGCTGCAGCTCAGTTTCAGCATCTTGGCAATCTTCTTATAGCCTAGGCCATCTTTATGTAGAGCAAAATTTATTTTTTTTCAGATCCTCAGAGAGTTCTTTGCCATGAGGTGCCATGTTGAACTTCCAGTGACAAGTACAAGAGAGTGAGAGCAATAACACCAAAGTTAACACACCTGCTCCCCATTCACTCCTGAGACCTTGTAACACTAATTAGTCACATGACGCCGGGGAAGGAAAATGGATAATTGGGCCAATTTGGACATTTCCACTTAGGAGTGTACTCACTTTTGTTGCCAGCGGTTTAGACATTAATGGCTGTGTGTTGCGTTATTTTGAGGGGACCGCAAAATTACACTATTATACAAGCTGTACACTCACTAATTTACATTGTAGCAAAGTGTCATTTCATCAGTGTTGTCACATGAAAAGATATAATAAAATATTTACAAAAAAGTGAGGGGTGTACTCACTTTTGTGAGATACTTTTTATATATATATATATATATATATATATATATATATATATTAGTGAAAGGAACAATGTTTATCTGGCTATTTTAGCTTGATGGAATACACCAGATTGTGATCAATAGGTAAACAGTCAATTAAAGCAGAAAGATGATTTATTGAAAAATTGTATATAACTAAAGATATCCAGTTAGGTTAAAGTGAAACTAAATGGTTATGGCTGGTGTCTTCAACAGGGGAACAGTTTTAAATGCAATTCCAGCATATTGCCCTGTTTCACTTATTTGCATATTGTGCATGCAATTTACAATTCATTTATGAATAGTGTTGAGCGAACCCGGACTGTAACGTTCGGGTCCGTACCGAACTTTCGGCACGGACCCGGACCCGGACATTTCAAAAATTGTTCGGGTTCGGTCCGGGGTTCTGCTATTTTACACCACGTGTTGAGAAGCTGCAGGGCAGCCAATCAACAAGCGTTTCACTGGTTTGCCCTTAGAAGCCATCACAGCCATGCCTACTAATGGCATGGCTGTGATTGGCCAGTGCATCATGTGACCCAGCCTCTTTATAAGCTGGAGTCACGTAGTGCTGCAGTCACATGCTCCTTGGGTTAGTGTAGGGAAAGGAAGCTGAAAGCGTGAGGGAGAGATTTGAGACATTTTAAGACCTGATCCTGCATCCTGAGATAGATTACTTTACTACTGCTGTCTGTGCTGTTGCTCTGAGGACAGATAGCAGAAATTAGAGATTTTACATACCGCTGCTTTGAGTTGCAGATCAAGCTCTGCATAAAACAAAGATCGCTACGATCGCGCCCAACGATCAGAT
>BLSH010142521.1:75366-91920 GCA_018402905.1 Glandirana rugosa | reverse complement strand
CGGTCGCGTTTAGAATAGGTGTCATCTCTATACGAAAGTCAAAATCCAGAGAACATCTCAACTCCTGAGGAATCGAATATCCTTGACTTCTGTTTTTTTATATAATCCCAAACCTAGACACATCTTGACGAAAGGTGTGAGGAAGAAGACCCCACGGTTTTACTTTATTTTATTTCACCACCAACACCTTAGTTAAAAATATTTAAAGTTATTTCCCTGTCCCCATTTTTTTGTAGGGCACTTGCCCTACCCTTACCCCCATTTTACTTCCTTTTGCAGCCCTCTAGGGCTTTCCATGACTTTACAGCCATTATGGTTCGGTGTCCGTGCGATCGTTCGGGTTTCGTCCGGACACGGACTTTGTCCCGAAGTTCGGCCGGACCAGCAGAACCCGAACTTCCAGAGGTTCGCTCAACTCTAGTTGGGATTCCACAACCACCACTTTATTTTATTTCATTTTGGCACCCCAGAAGAAGGAGTGTGGAAAGCAGTTCTACACAGATCCAAACCCTAATATATTTTTTTGTCTTCAGTTCCTATAAGCTAAGGAGTCCTCAACTCTACAAGAGACCTAAAACTGAAAGCATATCTCTACTGTGGATAAGATTTGCGCTGGCTCGTGAATTCTGAAGCCCTGCTGGAGTGGTCCTGTAAGTTCTGTGAAACATTTCATCAGGAAGTGGATGCACAGATCTGGTGAGAATTTAGGCTGATAAATGTGTATGTGTTAAAGTTTTTGTGTTGTTGATGCAAATTGTTACCTGTGCAGTTGTGCAAGTGAGAAGGGTTGATCACCCTTTGTTAACTTATATACCCTTCAGATTTATAGGATATACTATACATCTTTGAGGAGAAACTGGGAGAAATATAGATTATATTTTATATTTTTTTGTATCCACGGGAAAGTGAAAAAGCTTTCTGTTCCAATAGAAGTTCCATTTTATTAAAACAGTGTGAGGTTCAAAACAAGAATTTAAATCTAAGCCGTCATCTAAGAAAGGCAAGAAAGCACACACGGAACACAAAGAGATGCAGTGGTACAAGGAACAAACACAATTAATAGATCAGATAGAAAGCATAAGTAAAAACTTATTAGTGATAGCTGCAAAGGCAGATGCAAATGTTTGTGATCAGATTGAACAATTGGTGACTGAGTAGTGTGTATTAGAACAGAGAATGGGTGAATTGGAGGACAACTTGGAGTTGGACAAATTGGAGTGTAAACTAAGAGAAAGTTGTATTGCCTATTTAAATCAAAGAGAGGCTGCGAATGAGCATACTATAACACTGCTTAGGAAGGAGCTACATGAAGTTCAGGCAGCCTTAACGGAGTTATCCTCCAAACATGCAAGGGTGGAGCAGTCTCTATGTTCAGCACGGATAGAGGCTCTAGAACAACTGGTAGGGAAACCTGATACTCTTGTTTCTGCAAGTGATATTGCTTTGGTTGGAATCAATGATAATGTGGAGGAGTATTTAGACAAAAATGCTGTAATTGCTCTTGAAATTGATTCAGGAGTTGAAATGGAAAATGGGCCTGATCTTTTTGAAAACAGTAGCAATGGGACAATGGAGACTTCTGATGAGTCTGTTGCTAGTGACTACTCCTCAGACAGTGGAGATCTGTTGATTCCAATCTTAGTAATGTTAGGTAGCAATGTGAGTCTTTATCACCATATGCTCAGAGACTGGCCTATGTAGGGAGACCAGCTCTCAAGTGCTTTGCCTGTAAAAAGTGGGGTCACATTGCGAGATATTGTTTGGTGTCTAAGAACAATAATATGCAAAGAAAATCTCAGTACCCTAAAACTACACCAAGACGTTATGAAGTTTACTCTGCCAGATGGGGAAGCAATCCAAGGGAGAGAGGCCATAATAAACAATCCCTTTAAAACTCAAATGCTGAGACTACAAACTTAAAATAGTCAGTCAAGGCAGGAAAGGCATCTGTGTATGGATCAGCTGAATAGACTCAAAAGAGAGGTAGCCGCATGTTCATTATAGTATAGCACTGGGAGAACAAATCTTTTGTAAGCAGCCCTTAGTGAGTTGCATTGACGGCAAGAATTTTCTGGTTAATGTTTTTTTGCTATAAACAAAGAATTATGATCGGGCACTCCCACTATGACAGGCCTCCATCCCTAAAATATATATATACAAAAGAAAAAGCGGTCGTGGGGACTTTATATGAGGCAAGTCACTATAGAATTACATACATGTATCAAATTGATGGATTGAATAGGTACACATTGATTTATTATACATAAAAGAGAACATGTAAGGTTGTTCACGAAATAAAAATTACAGTAAATAAATAACATAAACATAAAAAGCTGACAATTCATCAGAACAAGTGCACAGTAACAGTAGGCTGTCATTCAAACTGTTCAGCCTACTGTTACTGTGCACCTGTTTTCACATATGACATCATGTATTTATACATTATCGAATCATTCTGATCAATTGTCAGCTTTTTATGTATGTTATTTATTTACTGTAATTTTTATTTCGTGAACAACCTTACATGTTCTCTTTTATGTATAATAAATCAATTTGTACCTGTTCAATCCATCAATTTGATACTTGTATGTAATTCTATAGTGACTTGCCTCATATAAAGTCCCGACGACCGCTTTTTCTTGTATATATATATATATATATATATATATATATATATATATATATATATATATTTTAGGGATGGAGGCCTGTCATAGTGGGAGTGCCCGTTTATAATTCTTTTCTCGTTCATTTTTGGGTGGAAGAGACCCCCAGGTTGTCCATGATCGGTCACACCACAATCATGTATTTGAATATCCTTTGTGTACAAACATCTTTTATAGATAGTTTGTGTTTACTCAATGCAATCTTTTTTCTACACTGTTAAAGTCTGTTACTCATGGTACTTATTCATTTCTTGCCCACACCTGGAGCCAGGGTGCCCATTCTCTTGTCCTATCTTGGGGTTGTGACACATGGCAGTGCCCCCTCCTCCTTCCCCCTTCCCTTCCCATGTTGGGGGGTGGGTAGAGGGGATGCTCCCGTGCGTCAGCGACATGCGTACACCCCTGTTCTGTGGCTTCATTTGACGCCGCAGGGCGGGGAGCTCCGGTATTTTTTCATCCGGTGCACAGGGTTGGGTGGGTGTGGACCCCTCTCTGGCATTGATGCCGGAGTCGGGTACCACCTCCCCTGCACCTCACATTGGTCATCGAGCATGATGCTGGTGGGGACACGCCCGTTCCCATGGCTATTTCAGCCAAGACCGGCCAGCTCTTCACCCTTTTAAGAATGAGTAAAATGGCAGCGCCAAAATTATTTCTATACATGAGTCCAATGATGAAACCAATCGAGAAAAGACACAACGGGTGTGACCACACCAAAAAGCACCAAAATGTGTATCCTTATAATTGGTTAAAATGACAATAAACTGTATTCATAAAATAGTATAGAATCCTCCTGGTAAGGAAGGCGTATGCGCTTACCAGATCCAAGAAAGATAAGGTGGAAACCGGAAACAGGAATCAAGGGGTCATTCACCACAGTCCAGTCCACGTATCCACCTTAAAGGTTCCTCTGTGTGTATGTTGTCACTGGCACCCGAATCAGGATCGGAATGGAAGAAAGGGTCAACCGACCGTGCTCCAGGCATCCATATAAATAGTGGGAGAAAGGAGGAGACCCACCATAGTGTGACACCGTATGAAGAATTTATTGCAAAAATGATTCCAAACACTTACTTGGAACAAAGATTTCGACGCCACAGTCATCATCTGGATGACCGTGGCATCACCCCAGATGATGACCATGGCGTTGAAACGCGTTGGTCCTGGTTTCCCTTCTGTCACTAGTGTTTTATTTGAAGAGCTCTTTTAATCTTTGTTATATGGATGCCTGGAGCACGGTCGGTTGACCCTTTCCTCCATTGGAGCGATCTTGATCCGGGTGCCAGTGCAACATACGCATAGAGGAACCTTTAAGGTGGATACGTGGACTGGACCGTGGTGAATGACCCCTTGAATCCTGTTTGCGGTTTCCACCTTATCTTTCTTGGATCTGGTAAGCGCATACGCCTTCCTTACCAGGAGGATTCTATACTATTTTATGAATACAGTTTATCGTCATTATAACCAATTATAAGGATACACATTTTGGTGCTGTGTTCCTGTCGGTGCTGTGAGGGACACATTATTGTTCTAAAATCATCTCATACTGCAGTAGGGACAGGTTCCTGTTGATGCTGTGAGGGGCAGATTATCGTTCTAAAATCATCTCATACTTCAGTAGGGACAGGTTCCTGTCGGTGCTGTGAGGAACAGATTATTGTTCTAAAATTATCTCATACTGCAGTAGGGACATGTTCCTGTCGGTGCTGTGTGGGACAGATTAGCGTTCTAAAATCATCTCATACTGCAGTAGGGAGAGGTTCCTGTCGGTGCTGTGAGGGACAGATTATCGTTCTAAAATCACCTCATACTGGTGTAGGGAGAGGTTCCTGTCGGTGCTTTGAGGGACAGATTATCGTTATAAAATCATCTCATACTGGTTTAGTGAGAGGTTCCTGTCGGTGCTGTGAGGGACAGATTATCGTTCTAAAATCATCTCATACTGCAGTAGGGACAGGTTCCTGTCGGTGCTGTGAGGGACAGATTATCGTTCCAAAATCATCTTACACTGCAGCACTGACAGGTTTCCGGCAGTGCTGTGAGGGACAGATTATCGTTCTAAAATCATGTCATACTGGTGTAGTAAGAGGTTCCTGCTGCTGGTGTGAGCGGTGCATTTCTTGCACAAAAATAAAAAGTGCTTCTAGGTTGCTGTTTCGAAAAAAAAAGAATAATAATTTATTATTCTTTTTTTTTTAGTATTAATAAATAGTGCTACATAGTACATTTGCACCTGGCTGTGCATTTCTTGCGCAAAATTAAAAAGTGCGTCTAAATTGCTGGTTTAAAAAAAAAAATATTCTAAATACTACATTTGCTGCCAGCGGTGCATTTCTTACACAAAAATAAAAATGCATCTACATTGCTGGTTTAAAAAAAAAAAAAAGAATAATAATTTATTATTCTTTTTTTTTTATTAATAAATAGTGCTACATAGTATATTTGCATCCAGAATGAGGAGAGCGTCAAATAAGGGACGTGATCGTGGTGCTGCTGGTGTTGGTGAAGTTCCTGTTGCATGCAGAGGATGTGGTCGATGTGCCAGCTACACGCACAAGTAAAACACCTTCCTCAGTTGCGAGTAGCCGACAGAACCTTCAACGTTATATTGTAGGCCCGAATGTCGCTCAACGAATGATGAGGGCAGAACAAGCACAGGCGATAGTAGATTGGGTGGCTGACAATGCCTCCAGTTCCTTCACATTGTCTCCCACCCGGTCCCTTGATGAAGGCTCAGAGTTGGCACCTGAACCCCATGGCCATCTGTCTTTCACCTCCGTCCCTTGTAAATCAGCCAAGCAGTCTGAGCCCCAGGTCATGCAGCAGTCTTGTATGCTTTTTGATGACTCTGCTGGTATGCTTTCCATGGGCCATCCACATAGCCCTGCCCCAGAAGTGGAAGACATTGAGTGCACCGATGCCCAACCACTTCTGTTTCAGGATGAGTACATGGAAACACCACCGCAGCATGTCTCTGATGATGAGGAAACACAGGTGCCAACTGCTGCGGCTTTCCACAGTGTGCAGACTGACAAGGAGGGCAGTGGTGAAGGGTGGGTGGAAGATGATGTGGAGGATGATGAGGTCCTAGACCCCACATGGAATGAAGGTCATGTGAGTGAAGTGTGCAGTTTGGAGGAAGAGGTGGTGGTCACACAGATGCACCAGCACAGCAAAAGAGGAAGCAGGATGCAAAAGCGGAGCGATCGTCCCCTAGACAGTATGCCTGCTACTACCCACCACACCCAGAGACCTAGCACACCAAAGGCAGCTCAAAGGAGTTCCCCGGCATTGCAGTTCTTCAGACAATGTGCTGACGACAAGACATGAGTGGTTTGCACGCTGTGCAATCAGAGCATGAAGCGAGGCATAAATGGTCTAAACCTGAGCACAACCTGCATGACCAGGCATCTACATGCAAAGCACGAGCTGCAGTGGAATAAGCACCTCAAAATCCAAGAAAGTTCTCGGCCTCCTCCTGCTTCCTCTTCTGCTGCTGCCGCGTCCTCTTCCTCCACCTCTACAGTGCCAGTGTCACCTGCCACCCAGCAAACAGATGATGTGACAGCAACGCCACCATGTCCGCCATCGTCCCCAAGCATTTCCACACGGTCCCATGGAAGCTTACAGCTCTCCATCTCCCAAATACTGGAGAGAAAGAGGAAGTACCCCCCTACCCACCCGTGATCCCTGGCCCTGAATGCCAGCATTTCCAAATACCTGGCCTTTGAAATGCTGTCATTCTGTCTGGTGGGCACGGACAGTTTTAAAAACCTGATGGCGGTGTCTGTCCCACAGTACGTGGTTCCCAGCCACCTCTACTTTTCCAGGTGAGCCATCCCTTCCCTGCACAAACAAGTCGGGGACGAGATCAAGTGTGCACTGCGCAACACCATCTGTGGCAAGGTCCACATAACCACTGATACGTGGACCAGTAAGCACGAGCAGGGATGCTATATCTCGCTAACTGCACACTGGGCAAATGTAGTGGCGGGTGGGCCTGAGGCAGCTAGCCTTTTGGCGTATGTTATTCCGCAACTGAAGATTGCAGGGCATTTCTCTTTGCCTCCTGTTGCCTCCTCCTCCTACTCCACTTCCTCCTCCTCTACCACCTCCTCATCTGGTCAGCGTAACACCTTCACCACCAACTTCAGCACATCCAGGGGGAAACGACAGCAGGCTGTTTTAAAACTGATATGTTTGGGGGATAAACCCCACACTGCGCTGCAGCTGTGGATGGGCATTGAACAATAGACTGATGAGTGGTTGTTGCCATTGAGCCGCAAGCCCGGCCTGGTGGTGTGCGATATTGGGCAAAATCTCGTAGCAGCTCTGGGCCTAGCCGGTTTGACGCACATCCCTTGCCTGGCGCATGTCCTGACTTTGGTGGTGCAGAAATTTCTAAAAAACGACCCTGTTATGTCAGAGCTGCTGCACAAAGTGCGGGCCGTCTGTGCACGCTTTTGGCGTTCTCACCCTGCTTCTCGCCTGTCTGCACTACAGCGGAACTTAGGCCTTCCCGCTCACCACCTTCTATGCGACGTGCCCACAAGGTGGAACTCCACCTTGCACATGCTGGAGAGACTGTGCGAGCAGCAGCAGGCAATAGTGGAGTTTCAGCTGCAGCACGCACGGGTCCGTCGCTCTGCGGAACAGCACCACTTCACCACTAACAAGTGGACCTCCATGCGAGACCTGTGTACCATATTGCAGTGTTTCGAGTACTTGACCAACATGGCCAGTTCTCAGCGTTACTATCCCACTCCTATGTGTCCTTGAAAAACCACTTCGGGCGATGATGGAAGAGGATGTGGCACAGGAGGAGGAGAAAGAGGGGTAATTTCAAGGGTTTTCAGGCCAGTCATTCACAAGTGGCTCGGAGGGTGGGTTCCTGCACCAGCATAGGCCAGGTAAAAAAAATTCAAGCCAGGGCACAGTTCTGGAGGATGAGGAGGACGAGGATGAGGAGGACGAGGAGGAGGAGAAGGGGGAACCGTGTTCACAGCAGGGTGGCACCCAACACAGCTCGTGGGCATCACTGGAGTGTGGCTGGGGGGATACAGAGGACACAGATGATACACCTCCCACAGAGGACAGCTTGTCTTTGTCTCTGGGCAGCCTGGCACACATGAGCAACTACATGCTGCAGTGCCTGCTCAACAACAGACGAGTTGCCCACATTTTAACTTGTGCTGATTACTGTGTGGCCACCCTGCTGGATCCCCTTTACAAGGACAACGTGCTGTCCTTAATTCGCTCACTGGAGCGTGATCGGAAGATGCACGACTACAAGCGCACGCTGGTAGACACGCTGCTGAGGGCATTCCCAAATGACACCGGGGGCTCAGTGGAAGCACAAGGCGAAGGCAGAGGAGGAGGAAGAGGTCGCCAATGCAGCTGTGGCACCGCCAGCACCTCAGAAGTCAGGGTTAGCATGGCTGAAATGTGGAAAAGCTTTGTCAGCAGCAAGCCACAACAAACAGCACCACCAGCTGATAGTCAACGTCTTAGCAGGAGGCAGCATTTCAGCAACATGGTGGAACAGTATGTGTGCACACGCCTACACGTACTGACTGATGGGTCTGTCCCATTAAACTTCTGGGTCTCCAAATTGGACACATGGCCTGAGCTTGCCCTTTATGCCTTGGAGGTGCTGGCCTGTCCTGCAGCCAGTGTATTGTCTGAACGTGTGTTTAGCATGGCGGCGGGCGTTATCACAGACAAGCGCAGCCGCCTGTCCACATCCAACGTGGACAAGCTAACGTTTATTAAAATGAACCAGGTATGGATTCCACAAGACTTGTCTGTACCTTGTGCAGAATAGACATTTAGACCTGCCTCACACAGCCATTGGTATACTTTTTTTTTTAATATGTTTCAATATTTTGGGGGCTACCCCAAGTAGAAAGAAAAAACAAACTAACAAAAAACAGTGTTGGCTACCTCTTCCTCCTCCACCGCCACTTCCACCTACACGGCCATGGTCACTGCCTCCTCAACCTCTAGGCTCCTACTCCACATCCACCTCCTCCTCCAATTTTTATTTTTTTTTATGTGATTTTAAGTTATTTCCCTATCCACATTTGTTTGCAGAGCACTTGTCCTACTCTTATCCCATTGTTGCTTCCTTTTGCAGCCCTCTAGCCCTTTCCAGGACTTTTTAGAGCCTTTTTTGTGCCCAAAAGTTCGGTACCAAACTTGAACTTTTTCGCGAAGTTCGGCCTAACCCGACAAACCCAAACATCCAGGTGTCCGCTCAACTCTAGTTAAATACCTTTGAAAATATTTAAAGTAGAAGTCCATGCTAAAAATAAAATCCTTGCAGCTATAGACACCCACAATCTAACACTAACCTATCTAACCTGTGAAGAAAAAATTAGTATACATACCTTTTCTGCAGGTGTTCTGACCCAATCCCACGCTGAGTTGTCATCTGAGGCTTCTCTGCAGAGGTGGGTGCAGAGGACATGTCCAACAACAGAAGCCCCATAATAAATCTATGGGTGACATCACTCCCCATTCATTTCACAGCCATTGTTGGCCATGTCCTCTGCAGAGCTTCCGCCGCTGGTATGTATACTGATTTGTTTTTTACAGGGTTAGATAGGTTAGTGTTAGATCCTGGGTGTCTATGCAGGGATTTTAGTTTTAGCATGGACTTCCTCTTTAATTATATCAGTTTTATAAGAGCAAATAATACCTATTGGTCCTGCAAGAGATCCAATGCTGTGCTGTGTCCTATGCACAATGTTTTCTCAAGCAGTGGTATTGACCCTGCACATGCTATCTCTGGGAACTACAGAACACCTCCATGTCATATTCTGCAGATTATAAGATCTGCTCCAGGGTAACCACTCTGCTTTTTCATAGATACCATATGGTGGTTAAGTGTTTCTAGCCTTGGACAGAAAGTGTGTTACTGGAAGGATCAACAGGTGAAGGAATGAAGCAAAGGAAACCTTACAATAGAAAACGAATGCAACCCCCACATCTAAGAGCTGGTCAGTTGCAATAAATATAATTTTCATTCTTGTTTTTAAATACGCTTTAATGTTTTTAATTCTTAGTCAGTAAGTACCAGCTCTCAGTTCTCTCTCTAAATCACAAACTATACACATTCTGCTGTTCTTTCTGTTGTGCCTCTTCATCCTTCTGTAAAGGAAATTGACTTTCAAGAAAGTGTCTTGAAACATACACATCAAGCTTATTAATAGCAAAGATGTAAACAGAAATTGTATACAGGGATGTAACTTCAGTAGCTGCCTTGTGTTTTCTTTAGGAAGAGTACTGTAAGGTAAGTTATGGGTCCTCCAGCCATCGCAGACTATGAAAAATGTATTCATCTCATAGTATTTAAAGTAAGCAAAAACTAAACAAACAAACAAACCATTTTTACTCCTGTGTAGCTACACTGTGAACTCTAAGTGCCTTATATATAACTACAGAGTTGCTGCAATCACTGCTTATGCATATATGCCCATGATTGTTAACCACTTCAGCCCCAGAAGGATTTCCAGCTTTAGGACCAGAGTAGTTTTTTCAATTTGGCACTGCGCCACTTGAACTGGTAATTGCACAGTCATACAATGCTGTACACAAACGAAACTTGCATCCTTTTTTTCCCCACAAATAGAGCTTTCTTTTGGTGGTATTTTTTCACCTCTGTGCTTCTTATTTTTTGAGATACAAACAAAAAAGGACCAGCATTTAGAAAAAAAAATATTTTCAGCTTTATGTTATTACAAAAATGCAATAAACTACATTTTAGTCATAAATTTTTGCCAAAATGCATTTAGTCACATGTCTCGGGTAAAAAAAGTAAATTAGCGTATATTTATTGGTTTGCACAAAAGTTATAGTGTCTACAAACTAGGGTACATTTTCTGGAATTTACGCAGCTTTTATTTTATGACTGCCTACCTCATTTCCTGAGGTTTTAAAATGGAGGGGCAGTACAACACCCCCACATGACCCCATTTTGGAAAGTAGACATTCCAAGGAACTTGCTGAGAGGCATGTTGAGCACAGTGAATATTCTCTTATTTGTCATAAGTGATTGAAAAATGTCAAAAAAAAAAATTACACAAAGTTGTTACTGAAATTATATATTGCTCGCACATGCCATGGGTATGTGTGGAATTACACCCCAAAATACATTCTGCTGCTTCTCCTGAGTATGGGGATACCCCATGTGTGAGACTTTTTGGGGGCTATCCGCATACGGGACCCCGAAAACCAATCACCGTCTTCAGGATTTCTAAGGGCAAAAATTTAGCCTTCACCCCACACTCCCTATCTCAGTTGAGGAGGCCATGAAATTCCCAGATGGCAAAAAAAAACCAAACAAATGACCCCATTTTGGAAAGGATACACCCCAAGGAATTTGATGAGAAGCATGTTGAGTCTATGGAATATTTTATTTTTTTGTCATAAGTGATTGAAAAATATGCCTTTACCCCATACTACCTATCTCAGTTTTGGAGGCCATGAAATGCCCAGATAGGACAACCCCCCAGCCCCAAATGACCCCATTTTGGAAAGTAGACACCGCAAGCTATTTGATGAGAGGCATGTTGAATCCATGGAATATTTTACATTTTGCCACAAATTTCAGGGAAATTACAATTTTTTTTTATTTTTTTATTTTTTTCACAAAGTTGTCACTAAATGATATGTTGCTTGAACATGCCATGGATATATGTGAAATTACACCCCAAAATATATTTTGCTGCTTCTTCTGAATACAGGGATACCACATATGTGAGACTTTTTGGCAGTCTAGCTGCGTACAGGACCCCAAAAACCAATCACTGCCTTCAGGCTTTCTAAGTGCTTAAAAAGGTGATTTTACTCCTCACTCCCTATCACAGTCTTGGAGGCCATGGAATGCCCAGATAGCACAAACCCTCTCCCCCCCAAATGACCCCATTTGGAAAGTAGACACTCCAAGCTATTTGCTGAGAGGCACATTGAGTATTTTGCAGATCTCACTTTTTGTCACAAAGTTTTGAAATTTGAAAAAAAAAAATTCTCTTTATTTCTTCATTTTCCAAAACAAATGAGAGCTGAAAAATACTCACCATGCCTCTTAACAAATACCTTGGGGTGTCTTCTTTCCAAAATGGGGTCATTTGGGGGGGGGGTTGTGCTACCTTGATATTTCAGGGCCTCCAATACTGTGATAGGTACTGAGGAGTAAAATCACCATTTTATGCCTTTAGAAAGCCTGGAGGCAGTGACTGGATTTTGGGGTTCTGTACGTGGCTAGCCTCTCAAAAAGACTCACATATGTGGTATCCCCATACTCAGGAGAAGCAGCAGAAAGTATTTTGGGGTGTAATTTCACATATACCCATGGCATGTGTGAGCAATATATCATTTAGTGACAGCTTTGTGTAAAAAAAAAAAAAAAAAAAATTGTCATTTCCCCGAAACTTGTGGCAAAATATAAAATATTCCATGGACTCAACATGCCTCTCACTAGATAGATTGGGGTATCTCCTTTTCAAAATGGGGTCATTTGTTTTTTTTTTTCTATCTGGGAATTTCATGGCCTCCGAAACCTGGATAGGTAGTGAAGAGTGAAGGCATACATTTTCACCCTTAGAAATCCTGAAGGCGGTGATTAGTTTTTGCGGTCCTGTACGCGGATAGGCTCCCAAAAAGTCTCACACATGAGGTATTTCCGTATTCAGGAGAAGCAGCAGAAAGTATTTTGGGGTGTAATTCCACATATACCATGGCATGTGTGAGCAATATATCATTTCAGTGACAACTTTGTGTAATTTTTTATTTTTTTTGTAATTTTTCAATCACTTATGACAAACAAATAAAATATTCCATGGACTCAGCATCTCAGAAAATAGCTTAGGATGTCTACTTTCCAAAATGGGGCCAATTGGGGGGTTTTGAACTGTCCTGACGTTTTATGCCCAACATCACCCACTCTTCTAACCACTTGAACCATCAAGTCTTTTCTGACACTTTTTGTTTACATGAAAAAATACTTTTTTTTGCTAGAAAATTACTTTGAATCTGCAAACAGTATATATATTTAAAGCAGAGGCCATACAGATTAAAATAGTGGGTGTTACAATTTTTTTTCACAAAGTGTTTGTGCAGCGATTTTTCCCAAACGCAATGTTTGGGGGAAAAAAAACACTTTTTTGAAATTTAATGTACAAAAACATACTATTTTGCCCAAATGTTTGGTGAAATATAAAAGTTGATCTCATGCCGAGTGCATAGACACCAAACATGACATGCTTTAAAAATGACGCACATGATGCGCATGCGTGGCGCTCTGTGATGGACGTTTAGTCACAGCGCTCCACGCCGCTCTGCATTCCGGCGTCCCTGACAGCTGGCCCGGTGGTGAAGAAAAAGGAAAATTTGGGACTTTGTATGAGGCACAAGGGGGGGGGGGGTGAGATGCTGGTCTACAATACAATATTTTATTCATAATCCACATATATCGGTCAAAAAAGTGCAGATAATATCATACCATCATAATAGCGATTTTGTACATAAAAAGAGATACATATAAGCAAATGTTGATCCGCATAACATTATATCTGTACAGAATTACATCACATGGGATACCTAGATTAAAAAGCGTATTTACATGCAAGCTCTACATGTTTCAGGGATTATACCACCTCGTCAGGAGCAGATGCGTGCAGAATGCAATGTCTATAAAACAAAAAATTGATATTGTGTGTAAGACTCAAAACATCCAATAATGATCCCCAAAAACAGGGAATGTGTCTGTAAACAACCAAAAGGGGATAAGGGAAAACCATGGGGGGGGGACAAACTAAGAAGGAAGTCCACCTTTCCTACTTACATGTAAACTCAGGTTCTCCATAAAACAGGCTGTTAGGACGGATGTGTGTACCATCCCCCAACCGCTCACACTGGGAGCTGAAGGGGAATTCCAGGGCCAGGCAGACCCATGGGGCCCCAGAGGGATGAGCCACCCACATGCCACAGATTGGGTTGTAAAATTCCCATGACTCCATGTGAAAAAATATGAAGGTTTAATAATGTCAAGTGTTTGTGTTATACAAAGTATAAAGTGTCATAGAGACATGAGTGGTGTAATGGAGCACCAGGTGAGTGAAATGGAGAGGGGAGGCAGCCACCAAAGGCATGTACAGACACTAAAGTGGAAGGAATACAAAAGGAATGGATAGCAGGAAAAAAGTGAAGAGCTGAAGGCTGCAAGGGGTATAAAAGGAAAAAAAACAGCAGTGTGTGTGCCATAAAGGCAAAGGATTTTAAAGATTATAAACTATTGGGTACCTGTGTGTGTCTGAGGGGAAAGATCCCTGGAGATAAAGGTGTCAGGAGCCCTAGGTGTCAGCCGTGGTCAGTGGAGCAGACTCAATCAGACTGGGGATGAGGGCAGGCTAAATATCCCCAGAATCCCACCCCCAGCGTCACGCTGGTGAGGCTCCAGAGAAGGAGGGCCCCTGCCTGAGCGATAAACACCACCCCGGATAGCGCAGGAGGCCCCACATAGAGAGCTGACTATCCGATGGTGAGATTGCCGGAAGTGCGGCCCCTACTGCTCTGCCCTTCCGGCATGGTGCATGGCGCCAATGCGCAGCAGGCCAAGCCCGGTGGCGAGTGGAGCTCCAGAGTAGGCTATATTGGCTCCCTGGACCCCTAAGTACATCCCGAATGGGGTTTGAACCGTCTCCCGGCTCATATTTAGAGCCCCCGGGCACAAGGACACACAAAGCCGAACCCCGCAAGATGGCGGCCGGGCGGATCCCTCTCAGCTAAGGCTGCACACGCTCGGACCTACACCAGCCTGAACACAGGCCACCAGGTATTGCAGCCAGCCTTTTGGGGACAGGGGAACCAGCTCATAGGAGCCAGAGCGGGACCCCCCCTGATGATACAGAGACTCTATCTAATCCCTGCTACCACACATCCCTGAGTTCTCAGCCCTAGCAGCTAGGCCTTAAAGGGGCCTCCCTCCTGCACCTGGACATCCTCTCCCACAGCAGCAGAGCTTCCCCCCTCGGTAAGGGGAACCTGGACAGTCTCTTCATCAGATTGGGCCATCCCTCAGACCACTGTACCCTCCTGTATTCCACGCAGTTCAGCTCTGCTTGGTCATAATATTGGGAACACTTTGAAAATTAATCTGAGATCTCCCTCACAGTCAGGGGTTCTTCTGTTGTTTGCACAGGACAGATTCTGCCTCCATTTTGCCTGCATTCTAGGGGGGACTGAACATTTTCTCTGGCCTCATTATAATCCTTCTTACCTCCCTTAGGCTACACGTCCTCTATACTGAGTTCATCTTCATTCTAGCACCAATTTTCAGTATGTGGGCCAAGACTGTCAGACGCAATCTACATTATAGCCAGCTACCTGACCATCTCTCTGTCCACACTATGGTGGCGGATAGGCTACCCTCGGAGGCTGCCTTATCAGATCTTCCCGGATCCCCCTCATGGCATAACTCTCCCCAGATTGAGCTGGATGAAAGGGGCATCAGGCCCTCAATTCAAGGAGAACCCCCATCACCGGCCTCTACAGTGTCCCTCCTTAACCACACCATCGACGAAACCCCCCACAGGTCCTACACCACGTCCCGCCACCTACCCAGGCACCGACCTACGACCATCTCAGTAACAGGACATGTCCCTCATGTTCCAGAGGTTTGCGGAGCTGTTGGATAAGGACCTGGCCCAGACTGCAACAAGGATAACCTCAGAAATTAAATCTGACCTCCAATTGCTGTGCTCGCGCATTGATAATGTTGACATTAAAATGGATGCAACGGTCTCTAGGGTAAATCAAAACTCAGACCTGATCCAGGAACTAGACACTCATCTAGAAGGAGCTCTCGCCAAGATCGATGATCTTGAAAATAAAAAAATAGATCAAGGAGGCTCAATTTTAGAATCAGGGGTCTCCCAGAAAGCATTACTGATGTCCCTGAAGCTGTAAATTCCCTAATCAAGACCCTCATCCCTGACATCCACCCACACAAGATGGAGCTGACCTCACACAGGGCAATAGCCCCCCCGCTCTGATGGCCTCCCACGCGACATAGTGGTAAAACCACACTACTAAAGCACCAAAGAGGAGGTGATGAAGAGAGTCCACTCTACCCCCCAAAATCCAGATCCGGGGTGATTCAGTTCAAATCTTCGCAGACATCTCTCCTTTCACCATCCAAAAGCGGTTATCTCTGAAACCTCTCCTCATAATCCTGTTGGAGAAAAACATAAAATACTGGTGGCAATTCCCTTTTGGGCTGAAATTTGACTTTCAGAAAAAATCCTACAGATTTTCTACATTCCAGGAAGGGGAACCCCTCCTGCAACAACTTGGGATAATCTCCAAGGATCCACCCTCACCGATGAAAACCTCCTCCTCCAGCCTGGCTAAGAGACCGCCCTCTTCAAGCCCGCTTACCACCCTCTGGCAGAAACCCAGATCCAAGAAAGCTAAGGATGGCATCCCACCTTGAGAAATCTCTCACGTCTCTCGGATATTTCTCTCTGAACAACCCAGAGACAGACTCACACGGACCTTGTTTTGGTTTCCTTTCCCTGTCTCACACAGCTGGTTACGAAACCTGATTGTTATTTTTACCTTACAAGGCTGTTACTTATTTTTATTTTTTATTTTTTTTCGGTCCCGTAGAGGGCCCTCCCAGTTTTCATCCACCTTAGCCCATCTTTTTTTGGGTGGCTCACACAGGAACTAGTGACGGTCATGACCACCATGGTCTATCCGAGTTTGATGTTTAGACACAATCGAAAGAACCTAGACCCAAAGACGGTCTCCCACCATTCGCCCGAACTTCTCCCGCCAGAGAATCGGTCCGACCTCCTCCTCCAAAAGTAGCCACTCCCACCTA
>BLSH010142521.1:55703-71287 GCA_018402905.1 Glandirana rugosa | reverse complement strand
AGAAATTTGGGTTTTTTTGCAAAATTGTCGCTCTTCTTTTGTTTATAGCGGCGATCAGAAATGACGCAGAGGGGATCAAATACCACCAAAAGAAAGCTCTATTTGTGGGAAAAAAAGGACGCAAATTTTGTTTGGATACAACGTCGCAGGACCGCGCAATTTTCAGTTAAAGCGGCGCAGCGCCGAATCGCAAAAAGGGCTCTGGTCCTAAAGCTGGAAATCCTTCCGGGGCTGAAGTGGTTAAAGGCCGCCAGTCTTCCAGTCCATGACAAGTCGCAGCGTTCCAGATGACGTATTTGGGGGGTGATTTTTGAGATGAGTGATTGGAGATTGGAGTGGGCCGGTGAAGTTGTTGAGGGAGTCAGATTGATTCCTAAATACAGTGTCCCGAGTTTAGTCCATTTGTAGGGTAGGGTGTTTTGGAGGATTTGCTCTACTTTAGATGCAATATTCAGGCCTAGGATGAGTGATTTGGAAAAGTTTACTTTATAGTAGGAAATTTTACTGAACTCTGTAAGTTTACAGTGGACTTGGGGGAGGGAGAGAAGTGGATTAGTGAGAAGGAGGATGACGTTGTCTGCGAAGAGGTTAATTTTGTGGTGTATGTTGGCAATTTTGATTCCGGCAATATTGGTATCCATGCGAATGGATTCTGCCAATGGTTCCATCATTAGGTTGAAGATGGAGGGCAAGAGAGGGCAGCCCTGACGGGTACCGTTTCTGATTGTGAATGTTTTCGAGAGTAATCCTGCAGTGAGTACTTGTGCCGAGGGTCTAGAGTAGAGGGCTAAAATCGCTCGTAGTATGGGGCCCTGAAAGCCAAAAGACTGTAGAGCATGTATCATATACTCCCAGTGGACCCTGTCGAACGCCTTCTCCGCGTCTATGGAGAGCATGAGAGAAGGCGTCCGACAGGATTCCGTATATTGCATAATATTTATAACATGTCTAGTTGCGTCGGAGGATTGCCTTCCTCTGACAAACCCCTTCTGGTCATTTTTAATTATTGATGGTATGATGGTGGACATCCTGCGTGCCAGGATCTTCGCATAGATCTTAACGTCTGTGTTCAGTAGCGAGATGGGTCTAAAGTTTGCTGGGGATGAGGGGTCTTTGCCAGGTTTGGGGATTGTGATCACATAGGCTTTTAACATTTCTGCCGGGAATTGGGAAGAGTGGGCAGCTTCATTGAATACTTCCATTAGAGTGGGTGTAAGTATAGTTCCGTATAGTTTGTAGTATTAGTTTGAAAGGCCATCTGGCCCCGGCAACTTGCCGTTGGGGAGGGAAGCCACAATGTTGCATATTTCTTTTGGGGTGAAGGGGGAGTTTAGGGTTTCTAGCTGTGATTTGGATAGCGAGGGTAGATTGAGTTTCTTCAAGAAGGACAATATGGAATCTTCTATGTATTGTGGTGTGTTAGGGTCTTCTTTAAGATTGTAGAGTGAGCTGTAGTAATCAGCAAATTGATCTGCTATGTTTTGGGGGTTTGTGACTTTATAGTTTTGAGTGGGATGCATGAGGTGGGATATTCTGGTCTTGGCCTGAGTTGTTTTGATTCTTCTCGCTAGTAGTTTGCCTGCTCTGTTTGCATTGGCATAAAAGGATAGTTTCAAACGTTTAAGATGTTTGTCGTATTGTTGTGTAAGGAGGTGTCTCAGCTCCTCTCTGAGGGATTGTAAGGTGTGGGTGGTTAGGGCGTTCATGTGAGTTTTGTTGAGTTGTTCTAGTTTACGGATCTCAGTGATAATGTTGTTTATGCGTTTATTGTGGCTTCGCTTCGCCCTTGCTTCCAATTGAATTAAAACTCCTCTGATGTATGCCTTGTGGGCAGACCATAATGAGAAGGGGTTTTGGACTGACCCTACGTTTGGATTAAAGTATTCTGTTAGGTGTTGGGAGATAGTTTGGGATAAGGTTTTGTCTTGGAGGAGATTAGAGTTGCACTTCCAGATGGGGTTTGTGGAGGGTGCGCCCCTCTCACAGATGGAAATAGATACAGCTACGTGGTCTGACCAGAGAATATCGTGGACCTCAGAGGTGACGACCCTCTGGAGGAGCCACCTGTCCGTTATGAACATGTTGATCCTGGAGTACGTATGATGTCTGGCTGAGAAGAAGGAGTAGTCACGTTCACAGCCATGTTGGCATCTCCAGACATCATACAGTTCTTCCAGATGGATTAGGTCTTTGAGTGTAGGTTTACGGTGTTTGGTTGTTGCAGAGGTGTCCATTGTCTGGTCTGTTATGGCATTAAAGTCACCACATATTAAGAGGTTTCCGTAGGAGAGGTCTCTAATCTTCTTGATTAATCTGCGGAGGATTCTAATTTGATGTTGGTTGGGGGCATAGAGAGCTGCAATGGTGTAAGGGGCTGCGTTGATATCGCAGGTTATAATTACATATCTGCCCTCTGGGTCTGAGTGAAGTTCTTTCAGTTGGAAGGCTAAGGAGTCCCGAATGGAAAGTAGGAACCCTCTTTTCTTTTGTGAGGCACAGGAAAGAAATACATGGGGGAAGTTCCTATGTGAGCATTTTGGGATGTTGGACACTTGAAAGTGCATTTCCTGGATGCTGAGGATGTCTGCTCTGTGTTTTTGAGCTTCTTTCCACATGGAGTGCCATTTCGCCGGGTGGTTTAGCCCCTTGACATTTAGTGATAGGCATTTAAGAGACATGTTGTTCAGTTGGGGTTAGTATGTGATGAGGGTGTAGAGGTTCACTTACTTCATCCAAAGTGGAGTGGCTTACCCTTCCAGACTCTGTGTAAGTAGGAGAGGTTCTCGAATAGTTCCGGGGTCTGTACTTGGGAGTTGTTGTTGTGGGTGGAGTAACTTCAGCAGTCTCTGTATTCTCGTATGATGATGTACCATAGAAAAAGAAAGGTAAATAAACTCTGGTCAAATGCCAACGAAAATAACGTAATAGAACTGTGGAACTAGGTATGACCCTACGGAGGGGAGTTGTCACATGGTAATTTGCGAGCTTGTACAGGGGGGGAATAGACATAATTATGTCATAACTTTAGCCGGGACGTTGTATACAGTCCGTCTGGTTGGAACTAGGCCGAGGCCTCTTGAGTGACTTTTTTCTTTTTTGGAGATTTTTTGCACGTTACCACTTGCCATTGTTGTTCAATGGGTTCAGGATTTGGTGGAGGAGTGGGGTGGGTTTCAGGTATGATGCTCCAGCGACGAAGAGCTGTTAGGCTCTCTTCTAGCATGGAGATTATAGAGGTGGTGCCATTGTAGGTGATCACCAGTTGCGCTGGGTATCTCCATTTGTGCTGGATGTGGTGATTGTGCAGGGCTTTGGTGACTGTGGCCAGGTTTCGTCTGTTTTGAAGTGTGTATCTGGAGAGGTCCGGGAGTATTAGGATAGACGCATATTGGGGCGGACGATTGCCCGGATTCTGTGAGGCTGTCAGTATGAGCTCTTTGGCTCTGTAGAAATGCAGTCTTAATATCACATCCCTAGGGGTTTCTTCTGGTAGGAAGCTGGGTTTTGGCACCCTGTGGATTCTGTCCACTGTGGCTTCTAGTGGGGTCAGGGATGGGTCCAAGTGGCAAACAGGTCCTGGGAATATTGCTGCAGTTGATTTGCTTGTACAGACTCAGGGACTCCCCTTAGTTTTAAATTATTCCTCCTGGATCTATCCTCTAAATTGGATAATTTGTCTTTGATCAAATTAATCTCTTATTTTTGTGCATTGCATGCATCAACTAGAGTGTTGTAGGAGGCTGAGTAATCCTCCATATTACTCTCTACCTGATCCACTCTGCCTCCCAGGGCCTGTATGTCAGATTGGCATTGCTGGACCGCTCCGAAAAGATCTTGCTGTAGTGATGACCTGAGGGACATCAGCATATCTTTTAGTACACTGTCCGTGGCAGGTTGCCCTGAGGTAGGGAATGTTAGGAATGAATCTTGAGTCGCCTCTGGCGTATGTGTCTGGGGCCTGGTGTCACTCACCGCCATGATCCCAGCATTCGTTGCGTTCTCTGGGGAAGCTGTTCTTTGCTTGGATTTGGCTGGGCTTCTGAAGGTGGGTGTTGAGGCAGCCGATGAGTGGGGGCTGGACGGGAGGTTCACGCTTGCAGCCTGTTGACGGAGCTGCGCTTCTGTGATGAAGGCCGAAGATCGTTCGTTCCACCTCGTGTTTTCGCCGCCGGCGCCATTTTGCTGGAGGCCTGCTGTCTGTCTCTGGAAGAATCCCGTGAGTTTTTTCAGTTGAGGCGGCGGTTCTCTCCTTCGCCTCCCCATCTCTTCGTGTCCTCTGGTGTCTTGGCCAGAGAATGAAGGGTGTGGTGCGGGCTGGGGTTCGTTCAAGGGCTCGGTGTGTGCTGTATATCCCGGCTTGCTGGCAGAGCTCCGATGCTAAGCGGCCATCTCGGAGCTCAGTAGCCACACCCCCCCTTTTTTTTATTTTATTTGGGGTCTACTAGACTCTAGATCTTTCCCCAGCCCTTAAAGCATCTGACTACACCAAAATCGGTGTGATAAGATGCTTTCCCAATGGCGCTGTATATATACAGCGAAACCGAAGTCACAAAATGCTCGTAGCCTCCGGTTTCTTAGGCCATAGAGTTGATTGGAGCCATTATAGCCTTCGATCAGCTCTACGGTCAGCTGGCAGAACCACCAGCTGCATTCTCACTTTCCCCGGTGGGACAGGACAGCCTGAGAAGACAGCAACATACTAGTGTGTCACTGGTCCTTGTTGGGCATATATTGTATTTTTTTTTTCATGCAGCCTGTGGGTTAAATGAATAAAAATGAATCAATCGGTGGGTTTGCCCACCATTGGAAAACCTCCCTTCATTCACCCACTTCTAATGGTGGGCATAGCCCCTTTTTAAAAATATATTTTTAGGTAAGCATTACCTGCAAAGAAAACATGATAAAACAATAACAGAACATTACAGGTATGCATACAAAATATTAACAATAGAGAGAGAACAAGAGAGAGAGATTCAAGAGAAAACAAGAGAGAGAGAAAAAAAGAAATATACAACTGTTTTTAGCTTTTTTATTTTATATTTTTTTGTTTTATTAACATTTTTTTTATTCTTTTGTTTTTTTTTGGTACGCCTTTTTTTTTTGTAAATAAAACTGTAACTGGTTCAAGGTTTGGGTCTCTCAAAATGCACTGGCATCTTTGGAGACCCTATGTACGTGTGCCTATCACTGTGTCAGCTGTACCTTACACTAATAATTCACTAATGTGTGGTAGCTGGTCAGGACAGGTGGGACAATAAGTGCGGGTGTCACGCCTGTATCCACGTTGTCTGCAGACACAACATCTCTTTTGGGGTGTTCTGTGGCCTGGGGTACCACAGAGGACTCGTGGAAAGTGCCTCCCATGCAGCCGGCTAACTGCATTCACATTGTGAACTGGGGGTGCAGCACAACCTGGAAACAGAAGGGCTGTGAAGATCTCTTCCATGAATTTGAGGAAGGATCCCATCCGTCCTGACACTCTGTATAAGACATGAGCGTTCAGCAAAGCCAATTGAAAAAGGTATATAGACACTTTTTTGTACCAGCGTATAGCCTTACGGGTAATTAGGTAGGGCGCCAATAACTGGTCATTAAGGTCCACCCCCCCATATTTAGGTTCTAATCGTGGACATAGAGGGGTTTCTCCAAACCACCAGTCGCCATAGAAATTTGGACGGTCGTATCTGCATGAAGGGAGGTCAAAACAAAAACATTCCGATTGTCCCTCCACTTCATCGTGAGCAAATTATTACATTTCAAGCAGGCTCTCTCCACCTGTCTAAAACGGGAATCTACAATACATTGGGGGAAGCCCCGGCGATTAGGTTGCCACATGTGCCAATTTGGTGATCAAACAAGTGACGAAAAAGTGGCACGCTCGTGTAATAATGGTCCACGTACAAGTAGTGCCTCTTTACAGATAAGGGTGACACCAAGCTCCACACAATCTTGCCATCGCTCCCTATGTAGTCTGGGCATCCTTCTGGCTCTACGTGACTGTCTTTGCCCTCATAAACCATGAAGCTACATGTATAGCCTGTGGTCCTGTCACAGAGCTGAGTTTGACCCCGTATCTGGCAAGCTTGCTGGGGATGTACTGTTTGAAAGCAAGACGGTCCAGAAACATTAACCAGGGACTCGTCCACGCACACAACTTGGTTGGGAATAAAAAGTGTGTGAACTGGATGTTGAAGTGGTTTATGAGGGGCCGAATTTTGTAGAGCTGGTCATATTCAGGGTCACCCCGTGGATGACAGAGTTCATTGTCACTGAAGTGCATGAACCGCAAAATCTGCTCGTATCGTGTATCGTGAACACGGGCATATGGTGAATTGGGTCAGTGGACCAATATGACCGCAACTCAGTTTTTTTTTGTTATGCCCATGCGGAAGGAAAGGCCCAGAAAGGTCTTAAATTCTGGAACCATGATTGGTTTCCAGTCTCTGGCAAGTGTCAAATGGGGATTAGCGGTCATGAATTGACCTGCATATAAATTGCTTTGGTCCATTATAGATCTATAGAGATCTTCCGTGAAATACAGCGAATAAAAATCGATGGCCATAAAATCCACTGTATTCACCATGATTCCAGGTTGGCCAGTGAATGGGGGAAGTTTGGGCGCTGAATCAGTGGGGGGTTGCCAATCAGAGTTAGCAAATTCAGCAGGAAGGGCACTATGGGTTCTGCGGGCCTGTGTTCATCTTATTTGTGGCTGCGGGACATTACTTGTGCTAGCCACATCAGATTGAACTGTACTTATGGGACTTGCCACGTCACCACGTGTTACTGCAGTGCTGGTTTGTCTATGACCATGATGTACTAAGCTGCTGGTGCTTGTCAGGTCACCAGAAGGAGTAGTGGCACTAGTACTGGCTCTCTGCTCCATACGAGAGCCCTGCAGCTCTTTACCTCAGCGACAGCAGAATGGGATCTGGTACGCCTGACCGTAGCAGGGACCACTCCGTTGTCAGAGCTATCTGACAGGGTGCCACTGCTGTCTACTGGCTCATATGCTGAGCCTGTTTCTGACAGTGGAGCTTCCACATCGCTCTCATCTGTCATACTTAGCATAGTGTAGGCCTCTTCGCTAGTGTACGTGCCATTGGACATTTTGGACTTTCTAAATTTGATACGTACACTAGCGTGACTCACAGGCAAAAAAGTGCACCTGGTTGTCAGGGCCTGTTTCAAACGCTACCAAATTCACTGTCAGATTTCACAGGGATCTGGTGTGATCTCTGCGAATGCTGCAGATATGTGTTCTGTGTTTGGTAAGTGTCAGCGATCTATTGATCCTGCACTTGGGTGGGCTGGGCGGAGGGGCTAAACGCAGGTGCTGGCAGGTATCTGGGCTGATCCCGCTAACGCTGCATTTTTTAGAACACTAATCTAGTGGGGATGCTAATGTATATCTGATCAAATTGCAGATATTGATCTGATCAGATACTACAATAGTATCTAACGCCTGTCTAATGTGCGTGTATGTGTGTCAGAGTACCTAACTAACTGGCCCTGCCTGGTGTTTACGCTGACCCTAACACACACTAAAACATAACTGGGGTCACCGCCAGGCGATTGGAGGTTAAAACCTTTAGGTATATATATTGGATTACTCATTCCCCTGGGTGGATGCACCTAACACTAACTTGTTTGATTGGACTATTATCTGAAGGACTGTTTAGCGCTGCTTGCAACTTGCTGTTCTATGTGTTACTACCATTGACATTGAATACCGAGTTGCAGTTGTTTTAGTTTGGATAATTTTAAGCAGCTGCTTTAGTTTTCATTTTTAGTGTAATTTTCACCCCACATTTGAAGTGTGGGGCACCTATACTCAAGCCTTTGGGTTGATGTGCTGATTATTACAATTTGATTGTGCATCCACTGCGCCAATACCGGTGTCTCATTTTTCAGGTATCTGTAATCACTGGATTTTATACATATTGGAATATTGTATTGCAATATTAATCATGAGTGTATATGTATATAAGCATTATTGGAAAGGAGTAGAGTAATGAATCCATGAATTTGAGGAAGGATCCCATCCATCCTGACACTCTGTATAAGACATGAGAGTTCAGCAAAGCCAATTGAAAAAGATATATAGACACTTTTTTGTACCAGCGTATAGCCTTACGGGTAATTAGGTAGGGCACCAATAACTGGTCGTTAAGGTCCACCCCCCCATATTTAGGTTCTAATCGTGGAGGGCTTTCTCCAAACCACCAGTCGCCATAGAAATTTGGACGGTCGTATCTGCATGAAGGGAGGTCAAAACAAAAACATTCCGATTGTCCCTCCACTTCATTGTGTTCAAATTATTACACTTCAAGCAGGCTCTCTCCCCCTGTCTAAAACGGGAATCTACAATCCATTGGGGGAAGCCCCGGCGATTAGGTTGCCACATGTGCCAATTTGGTGATCAAACAAGTGACGAAAAAGTGGCACGCTCGTGTAATAATGGTCCACGTACAAGTAGTGCCTCTTTACAGATAAGGGTGACACCAAGCTCCACACAATCTTGCCATCGCTCCCTATGTAGTCTGGGCATCCTTCTGGCTCTACGTGACTGTCTTTGCCCTCATAAACCATGAAGCTACATGTATAGCCTGTGGTCCTGTCACAGAGCTGAGTTTGACCCCGTATCTGGCAAGCTTGCTGGGGATGTATTGTTTGAAAGCAAGACGGTCCAGAAACTTTAACCAGGGACTCATCCACGCACACAACTTGGTTGGGAATAAAAAGTGTGTGAACTAGATGTTGAAGTGGTTTATGAGGGGCCGAATTTTGTAGAGCTGGCCATATTCAGGGTCACCCCGTGGATGACAGAGTTCATTGTCGCTGAAGTGTATGAAACGCAAAATCTGCTTGTATCGTGTATCGTGAACAGGGCATATGGTGAATTGGGTCAGTGGACCAATATGACCACAACTCAGTTTTTTTTTGTTATGCCCATGCGGAAGGAAAGGCCCAGAAAGGTCTTAAATTCTGGAACCATGATTGGTTTCCAGTCTCTGGCAAGTGTCAAATGGGGATTAGCGGTCATGAATTGACCAGCAAATAAATTGCTTTGGTCCATTATAGATCTATAGAGATCTTCCGTGACATACAGCGAATAAAAATTGATGGCCGTAAAAGCCACTGTATTCACCGTGATTCCAGGTTGGCCAGTGAATGGGGGAAGTACGGGCGCTGAATCAGTGGGGGGTTGCCAATCAGAGTTAGCAAATTCAGCAGGAAGGGCGCTATGGGTTCTGCGGGCCTGTGTTCATCTTATTTGTGGCTGCGGGACATTACTTGTGCTAGTCACATCAGATTGAACTGTACTTATGGGACTTGCCACATCACCACGTGTTACTGCAGTGCTGGTTTGTCTATGACCAGGATTTACTAAGCTGCTGGTGCTTGTCAGGTCACCAGAAGGAGTAGTGGCACTAGTACTGGCTCTCTGCTCCATACGAGAGCCCTGTAGTTCTTTACCTCAGTGACAGCAGAATGGGATCTGGTACGCCTGACCTTAGCAGGGACCACTCCGTTGTCAGAGCTATCTGACAGGGTGCCACTGCTGTCTACTGGCTCATATGCTGAGCCTGATTCTGACAGTGGAGCTTCCACATCGCTCTTGTCTGTCATACTTAGCATAGTGTAGGCCTCTTCGCTAGTGTATGTGCGATTGGACATTTTGGACTTTCTAAATTTGATACGTACACTAGCGTGACTCAGGCAAAAAAGTGCACCTGGTTGTCAGGGCCTGTTGAATACTGAGGTGCAGTTGTTTTAGTTTGGATGATTTTAAGCAGCTGTTTTAGTTTTCATTTTTAGTGTAATTTTCACCCCACATTGGAAGTGTGGGGCACCTATACTCAAGCCTTTGGGTTGATGTGCTGATTATTATAATTTGATTGTGCATCCACAGCGCCGATACCGGTGTCTCAGTTTTCAGGTATCTGTAATCACTGGATTTTATACATATTGGAATATTGTATTGCATTATTAATCATGAGTGTATATGTATATAAGCATTATTGGAAAGGAGTAGAGTAACACTGTTTTTGCACATATATAGAAGCAAAATATACTACCATTTTTATTTTCTTTGATGGTAACTAATTTGTACATAATACAACAACTGTTATCTTTTGTAGATAATAACTTAATATACTGTAGTTGGTCCTCTACAAGTTTCATTTAAGTATTTGGAATGATATATTTATATTATAAACATGTTACAGTTATATATTGCTTTTCAGTTGCTGATTTTATTGTAAGATATCTTATATATATATTGACATTGCATTAATTTGGAGTGGTGATAACAGAAGAAAAAGAAAAATGTATAGAACATGTGAATCACATCTGTTGCTGTTAATTTCCATTTTTTTGAAAAATACCTAATAGTACTACTTATTGATACTAAAGTTTGACATTCCTACCATTTGATACCCAAGAGATAATACAGGAACCTTAGACATAGACCATAGTGTTGGATATGAAAGAAAAAAGGTACTCTGTAAAATTTCTTATATCTTCATTTTCTTTGATGTTTCATAGGTGGAACTGTTTTCAAATTCTAAAATTCACTTCTTTAAGTGTGTGTGTTGAAAAACTCTGTCTCCCTTTTGATCTGTCTACTACGGTAATAAGTGTCTGGACTACATACTTAATGGAGCTATGGTTAGAAACACTTTGCACTTTCCAATATAGCTTCCTCAAGTTCCTCCTGCAAAGTGCAGCTTATGTAACGAATACAGCTATACCTACAATTATATTAGCAATAGATATCATTTCAAGTAACACATTTAAAATACTACAGTTACACACACAACAATACCACTTGTTAAGAATTTTTATTGTAACAGAGGGGATGCTTTAAAGCAGGGATATGCAATTAGCGGACCTCCGGCTGTTGCAGAACTACAAGTCTCATGAGGCATAGCAATACTCTGACAGCCACAAGCATGACACCCAGAGGCAGAGGGGTGATGGGACTTGTAGTTGTGCAACAGCTGGAGGTCCGCTAATTGCATATCCCTGCTTTAAAGGGAAACTAAAATGTTTTGGAAGTCTATTAGATATTTTATTTAATTATTTTTACTATTTGTAAACCCATAGTTTACAAATAAACCTGTTCTCCAGGGTGCTTCTTTACTTAAGTGTGTACAGTGAATTGTGAACACTAGCACTTGTTCTGTACTCTGTTAAATCGATTTTAAGGGGGCTGTGACAGGAAGGTATCATATTGGGATCTTGCTCTTTGTTAGCTGGCCAATCACTGGTTGGATTGTAAAGCAAAAATACTGAGCACTGATCTGGAAGTATCTTTTTGCTAACTAGGGAACTGAGTATCACATTTATGGAGAATTGCTTCAGTGGTAGTAATGTTTTCCTGCAGTTGAACCCCATCCACAAAGTAGGAAGGAGAGGCTGTAGTAGGCTAAAATGGGTTTGGATTTTTTATCTTCTAATCTATCAACCTTAAGTTATGATAAAGCAATCAGAGTTACTAAAATTATTATTAAAAAAGTGAACTCCCTGGGGATAAGGTGTTCTCAAAAGGGAATCCTATTTGCAAAGCCCAAAGCCCTATTAAGTGGAGTTAATGCACAAAGTGAATTCAGGAAACTCCCCTATCTTACATTCATGTGAAGGTTCAGATCTGCTGGTTTACAGAAGAAAATATTAGTGCAAATTGCCAGGACATAGTAATTACATGTTACCCTCTCCGCAGTGTAACTTTCGGAGATCTGGTAGTATCAGGAACTTGCCAAATGAGGAGGCCAAAAGTGTAAACATGAAATATTTTAATGCATAATTTAAGATAGCTATAGCTAAAGACAGACATTTCTAAAAAAACTTAAAATATATATATATACATTGCAACCATATAGGAGGAAATGCCTGAATAAGGACATTCATAGCAGCATCACTAGATATTATTTAAATGGAAGCTGCAGATTTCAAAAATATCAAACTTTGCATTTACAAATTACAATACAACAAAGAGTATAAGCTTATATGAGATTTTAGTAAATGAGTAAAATGGGGATAAAGTCCTAAGCTGCTGAATCTAGTTAAAGTGGTAGTAAACTCCACTTTGTGGTTTTTACCTACAGGTAAGCTTATAATAAAGCTTACCTATAGGAAAAATTAATATCTCCTAAATGTTCACCGTTTAGGAGATATTCCCTTATTTTGCAGCCGGTGATGCCACTGGCACATGCGCTCTGAAGAAACGGCATACTCATGCCATTTCTTCAGTGCTCTGTGCCATGGCTGTAACTCCTGCACGTGGCGTCATAGCAGCTTGGTCATTAAAACGGCCGGAGCCAGCAAAGCCATAAGGAAGACCGGGTGAAGATGGAAGACCTGTCAGCTGTGACAACACGTCACTGAAGGGTTCCATTTCAAGGTTAGTATTTCAAAATGTGCTAGTATATACTAGCACATTATGATATTACCTTGCAGGAGGATGTTTTTGCAGAAGTTTACTACTGCTTTAAGGATCTTGATCTGGGTTCACATTTAAGCCACATGTGGCTCACAACAGGGGACCCGCTGCGAAAATATGGGAACTGGCTCCATGGAGGGCCGGTCAAAACCTCTTGCTATTGTGAATTGGATGCGAGAAACCCGCATCCAATCCACAATGGTGTGAACCCAGCCTAAATCAAGCTCTTTATCATGCAGAATAAAAGGGAAATTGAACCAACATTAGAATCTCATCTGGTCCAAATACTGAAGTCATTATACATGGTACAGTGAAAGAACAGGAACCCTTGCTGCATTGAGAGCTACATCAGTCTGCTGTTTGAACAGAAAGTCCAAGCATCTACCCAGGGTTGCCTGAGAAAGTCAGCCTGAGAAAATAGTTTCTTCCATTTGGGTAGTACACCCTGCTGCAAGTTCTACAACAGAGTTACCTTAACCACTTCCCGCCCACCATATATCAGAATGGTATCATTATCCTGACTGGACGTCAAAATATGACATCCAGCAGGATAGGCGTGCAGCACAGCGATAGGTGGTGAGATGTGTCAATCTGACACACTGCATCTCCGATCCTGGTAATGACTAAGGCTCTTTACTATGTGATCAGCTGTTTACAATCACAGCTGATCACATGGTAACCAGGAAGGGCCATTTATCGGCTTTTCCTCTACTCACACTGGCAGGTGTGAGTAGATGAGAGCTGATTGGCTGCTCTCCTGAGAGGGGAGGTCTGCGCTGATAACCAGCGCATTGATTATCAGTGCAGACCCATCGAGGATGCCCACTGGAGACCGCCTGGTGAGCCCACCAGGGATGCCAATCAGTGCCCATTAGGATGGCACTCTGTTCCCATCAATGATACCTGTCAGTGCCTCCTGATCAGTGCTGCCTATCAGTGCCATCTATCAGTGCTTCCCAACAGTACCCTGTAGTGCCGCCTATAAGTGCCCAACAATGCCACCTATCAATGCCACCTATGAATGCCCATCAGTGCCACCTATCAGTGCCCATCAGTGCCACCTATCACTGCCCATCGGTGTCACCTATCAGTGTCCATTAGTGCCACCTATCAGTGCCCATCAGTGCTGCATATCAGTGTCCGCTACAGAGTCCCTTTAAGCTGAACATATCCCCAGAAGAGGCCAAGGCTGCCTGCTCCTTCCACTGATAGTGATTAATGGGAGCTGGAGCCTGTGCTATCCTTTCTGAACATTGCATGTGAGATACTCAGGGTGCCAGCTCTACCAGGAAAATTTGTGGAAACTGTGCTGTGTGACCTGAAGCCAGTGGCAGTTAGTAAACTTGACTAACCTGAACCTTGACCTAAACCTGAACGTTACAATTTCAGTATTTCTGATTTGTTGAAAAAAGAAATCCCTGCCTCTAGTGAAATCAAAGTAAATGACTAGTGACTAATAAGGAAACAAAGTGTGTTAAGGACCAGGGAATACCCTTCAAGCAATTTGCAGACTGTTTCTATGGATGGATCCCTCCTGATATTTACACACATAGGCTTCTATAATGTGGAGTCTAGACATCTGGCAAGCACACATTTTGTATCCTATCATGGTGGATGGTGCACTAGATGGTGTTCACAGTACAATTTTCTGCACACTTACTTTATTGAAGACTTTTTGATATGTCATGGAAAATTGAGTACTGTCCGTGATACTTTTTTATTTGCACTAACATAAAAATTTTCAGGACAAGCTATCGGGGTATCTCCCCTTCTTCAAGGTCCAAGCAGTACTGAATAAAAACAGTTTTAGCCAAATGTTAAAAAAAAGACAAGAAGAAAAAAAAAAGGAAGAAAACACTTCTGAGGGAAAGGAAAAAGTAGTAATGTGGTATACATCATTCAATTCAATAGGTGCAACAAAGGATCTTATGTTGGGGAAACAGGACAGAAATTGCAAACAAGGATGAATTTACACAGACATTCCATCAAGAATCATAAAGAAGATGATTTCTGCACACCGGTGGGACATCATTTTTCACAACTGGACCACACTATTGAAAACCTCAATGTTTTAGTTCTTAAAGGGTATTTCAGAACCACGCAGGAAAGGAAAACGTTTAATCTAAGAATGATTCTTCGATTTGACACAAAAAATACCAGCTTGAACTTGGATATAGGTTTTCTCACTCATTATTCTAAAGTTTTACAACCCCCTCTGCGACTGTCACCCCCTCCCCTCCCCAGTCTATAACTTTGCCTGTCTTATCTCACTATCTCTGCAGCTAGTTTCATTACCATGGCCTTATATATTGATTTGTAGTTGTTTGTTTTTCCTCTTTCTCCTTTCCCTCAGAAGTTTTTTTCTTCTTTTTTTTAACATTTGGCTAAAACTGTTTTTATTCAGTACTGCTTGGACCTTGAAGAAGGGGAGATACCCCAAAAGCTTATCCTGAAAAAAGTTATGTTAGTGCAAATAAAAAAAGTATCATGGACAGTGCTCGATTTTCTCTGGCACAATTGCACTAATACGGCCACAATCACCTCAAGTGATATGTCATGGACACTTTATGGACTGTTTAATATATTTTACATTTTATCACCTTTATTGCACTTTATGAGCGCTGGCATTCTTTGTTGATTACATGTGTATTGCATTTTTTACACAGGATCTTGCTGCCAGCTTTTGCCAGTAAGATCCTGTGAGCTAGATGCCATATATTCGTACAGCCAAGTACATGCACCCAAAAGGATATTCAATGGATTGTGCAGCTTTTCTTTCTTTTTTCTTTTTTTGATAATATTTTATTGTGTTTTTACAACACAAACAGGAAAATCAGACATGGTATATGGCAGATGAAACAACACAGCGAGGTATACATGGTATTGTCTAATAACGATATTGATATGGATGAGCATGACGGTTTGAAAGGTTGACCAAACATTGGGTAGAAGTGTGGGGGGGAGGTAGGTGCAAGGGAACAGGGAGGGGGGGCATTAGATGGGTATTGTCTGGTGAGGGGGGGGGATGTCCAAGAGCAGGGCAGACCGGGTGGTAAGTTGAAACCAGGTGCTCGAGTGACCGTTGATTTGTGGAAGTCCACATATCGAGGGCTGTTACTTATTCCTGTTATCACAG
>BLSH010142498.1:0-10606 GCA_018402905.1 Glandirana rugosa | reverse complement strand
AGGCTGTACGCAAGAGTTCTCTCAATGTGGCACATCACCTGTCCCAATTGTACATTATACTACGTGTTCACTATACACCGGCCCGTTTATTCCGAATGGGGGTGAGGGCGGACTCGAGATGTCCACGATGTGATTCTGATGAGGGGGACTTGATTCATCTACTGTGGCGATGTCCTAAACTGCACCGTTACTGGAGTGGGGTGATCCGCACTGTTGGAGCGGTGTTCCAAATAGACATACCACTAGAACCAAAAATCTGTATCCTTAGTATCACAGATCACCTTCCTGTTGGGGAAATCCCCAGGCAGGCCATTATTAGAGCGCTCTTCCAGGCCCGCAGGCTTATATTGATACACTGGAAAAGGGGGGATCCCCCCAAGGTAACAGAATGGATATCCCAAATGGGAGATACTATTCGAATGGAGAAGGTAATATTCCAACACAGAAAGAGCCCTGGCAAGTTTGACAAGCTCTGGGAACCGTGGTTGTCCACTCCAGGAATTAGCCCTGTAGACTTGGTCCTAGATAGACTGTTGATGTAACATAAGTTATGGAGTGGCGTGAGATGTAGAGAAATGTTTCATGTACTCTTCAGTGGTCTGTATGATGCATTTGTCTATACTTTGACTGTGTAAGATTGATGAAAATAATTTGCATACCTGATGTATTGTAACTGTCTATATTTTGTCTACAATAAAATTCTTTCTGGTTAAAAAAAAAAAAATATTCAAGCCAGGGCACAGTTCTGGAGGACGAGGAGGACGAGGAAGATAATGAGGAGGAGGAACCGCAGCAGGGTGGCACCCAACGCAGCTCATGGGCATCACTGGAGCGTGGCTGGGGGGATACGGTGGACACAGATGATCTACCTCCCACAGAGGACAGCTTGTCTTTGCCACTGGGCAGCCTGGCACACACGGCCGACTACATGCTGCAGTGCCTGCGCAACGACAGCCGAGTTGCCCACATTGTAACGTGTGCCGATTACTGGGTGGCCACCCTGCTGGATCCCCGTTACAAGGACAACATGCCATCCTTAATTCCCTCACTGGAGCGTGATTGGAAGATGTGCAACTACAAGCGCACGCTGGTAGACGCGCTGCTGAGGGCATTCCCAAATTACACCGGGGGCTCAGTGGAAGCACAAGGTGAAGGCAGAGGAGGAGGAGGAAGAGGCCATCAACGCAGCTGTGGCACTGTCAGCACCTCAGAAGGCAGGGTTAGCATGGCCGAAATGTGGCAAAGCTTTGTCAGCAGCCCGCCACAACAAACAGCACCACCAGCCGATAGACAACATCTTAGCAGGAGGCAGCATTTCAGCAACATGGTGGAAGAGTATGTACTGACTGATGGGTCTGCCCCATTCAACTTCTGGGTCTCCAAATTGGCCACATGGCCTGAGCTTGCCATTTATGCCTTGGAGGTGCTGGCCTGCCCTGCAGCCAGTGTATTGTCTGAACGTGTGTTTAGCACGGCAGGGGGCGTTATCACAGACAAGTGCAGCCGCCTGTCCACGGCCAACGTGGACAAGCTAACCTTTATTAAAATGAACCAGGCATGGATCCCACAAGACTTGTCTGTACCTTGTGCAGAATAGACATTTAGACCAGCCTCACACAGCCATTGGCATACTTTTTTTTTTAATATGTCTCAATATTTTGGGGGCTACATCAATTAGAAAAAAAAACAAACAAACAAAAAACAGTGTTGGCTACCTCCATCTCCTCCACCTCCTCCTGATTTAAAGTTATTCCCTATCCATATTTGTTTGCAAGGCTACTCTTACCCCCATGTTGCCTCCTTTTGCAGCCCTCTAGCCCTTTCCAGGACTTTTTTAGAGCCATCTTTGTGCCCAAGAGTTCGGGTCACCATTGACTTCAATGGGGTTCAGGGGTCAAGTTCGGGTCAAGTTCGGGGCCGAACCCGAACTTTTCCACGAAGTTCCGCCGAACCCGAACTTCCAGGTGTTCGCTCAAATCTAAATGTGACACATTATTGGAAAAGTTCAGGAGATTGCAGGATATCGAAGGAATAGAGACAGCAGGAGGTGTAAATTCTCCAGATCTGTTTTTGGAATGCAAATTACACTCCTATGGCAGTGGGGGAAAGTTGGAAGGGAACTTCTAAAAAAGTGTTATCTTCACAAACAGTTGAAGAGGTTACAGGGTGTCATAATTGTGGACAGAAGGTGGGGGTCCTTCAGATCTGTCTTTGAATACAAATGACACTTCTCTGTGGCAGTGAGGGTAATTTAGAAGATAACTGTAAACAGGTAAATAGTACTTTGATTTAACCTCAATGTTTAAGGACTTTGCTAATGAATTTTGTTGGAGAGTTTTTGTCTTTCAGATATCGCTGGTGAGACTCGTTTGCATGTAAATAGCAGAAGCTGACATTGCTGGCTAGTGGGGAAGAAATTCTGAATAGACAATTTACAAGGAATTATAAAGAATTCATGGACTCTCTCAATATTCAACACCCTAATTTTCTTTTTTTTTCTTTTCTTTTCAATTGACTTTTTTGCCCTATTTTTTCTCTTTCCCTGATCTATGTTTTATCTGTATCTTAAAACCATAGAGAAGCATTTAAACCTAAACTAATTCTACATCTGTACATATTACATAATGCGTATTGATATCAATATATTTGACATCTAAGGTGAAATGCTGCACAATGGCTTGGCATAGAATTTATAGCTGGGTGTCTGAGAATTTGTACACTTAGACTGGGTAGAACAATATAAATTTAGGGTATAGTATGTTAAGGTGGTTTTCCCTAAATTTATAAGACGGGTGAGTGAAATGTATTACTGTTAGAAGCCTTTTTTAGTTCCAAAAAAGTTTTATTGAGTATCAAGTACAAATAACACAAGTTACAAAGCGTACATCACGTGAAGGCATACTATGCGAAATGTACATTGATAGGTCAAGGGTATACTAGACTCAGAACAAGTAAAAACAGGATTTACAGTAACGATGTAACGAGAGACAATATTTCAAAAAAGTAGAGGAGGAGGAAGAACTGATATTATTTACATCTAGTCATCAGGAGGAAACGTCTAGCCCCTAGTTAAGGGTGAATGCTAGGGTTGGGTGTAAAGTAGGAGCGAGTGGACTAGCTATAAATGTAACTTGGAAGAAATATAGCTCTAAGTGGTTGATTTAAGGGGGAAAGAAGGGAATAAAAGCGGAATGAACATGGGGTAAGGGGGGGTGGGAGGGGTAGACCTTCGCGAGTTAGATGTATATCGGTCTCTTAATCGGAGCAGAGTTGCTTATATTCCTGAGATGTTTTAAAATCAATCCATTTAAACCAGATTTTATGGTAGGAGGTGACATTCTCATCAGAGATAGCAATTAGTTCCTCCATTTCCTGTGTTCTGTTAAGTCTAGTCAACCAGGCCTGAATCGACGGGGTCATCTCCTTTTTCCATAGAGCAGGAATACACATTTTGGCTGCATTGACCATGTGCATGGCTAAGGATTTGTGATAGGTGTATTCTGTATAGGGGGAATAATGTAGTAGATATTGGTGAGATGAGAAGTTCATAGGGCAAGAGGTAATTTTTGTAATAATCTTGTGTATTTCCTTCCAAAAAGTCCTAATGTGCGGGCAGTCCCACCAAATGTGGATCATAGTACCAGGGGAGGCTTTACATCTCCAGCAGGTGTCAGGGGTTCGTGGGAAAAATTTATGAAGGATGGAGGGGGTCCTGTACCAATGTGAGAGAACCTTATAATTGTGTTCTTGTATGGTGACATTTCTAGATCCTTTGAGATTTGTGCTTAAAATATTCGACCACTGGTTTGGATCGATTTCTCTATTTACGTGTATATCCCAAGCCTTCATAATGGGGAGTACATAATCAGGGTCAAAGTCAGAGAGGATAGAAGAGATTTTGGCTATGAGATGTCTTTGTGGGGGTCCGCAGCAAAGGGTCTCAAATGGAGTTCTTGGTTTAGCAAAGGTTAACCTTGTTTTAGGATTGTTTAAAAAATGTCTTAGCTGGAAATAAGCCCACTTGGAGATTGGGGAGGAGTCGTTGTAGGCCGAAGTGTCTGATAATTTACAAAAATTTCCTGATGTAAAAAATTGGTAGGCTCTGGGGTTGAGTGATGGTGCAAAGGAAGCAAAGCCAGGGTCTTTACCTGGGGGGAATTGGGGATTGTTTCTAATAGGTGTAAGAGGACCCGGAATGGAGACCAGGTTAGCACTAAGAGCTAATTGTCGGAAGGTTTGGATTGGGGGGGGCTATTAGAGGGTGGTCTTTATATAATCTATCAATTGTTGGATCTGGGATCCAGGCGGCATTCTGGGGCTGGAGACCTATAATTAATTGAGGGTGTTCATTTTAACTGCCGCCGCTCGACCAAACCAAGAGAGATTAGCTTTGTTCCAGTAGGTGAAGTCTTTTACACAACTCTGTAGGAAAGTGGAGTAATTTAGCGGAAAGAGGTTGGATAAGTTTGCTGGGAGTTGAATACCTAGGTATGGCAGTGAGTCTGTTTCCAGGAGAAGGGAGATACACTTTGACAATGGTGGAGGGCGTTGGGTGGTAAGTTAATATTAAGAGCAAAGGATTTGTTCAGGTTAATTTTAAAGTTGGAAAGCTCGCCATATATGTGGAGGTCCTTTAGTAGATTAGGTATAGTAGTTATTGGTTTAGATAGGAACAGTAGGATATCATCCGCAAATGCTGTTAGTTTAAATACACGGTCTTTTACATGAATTCCGGATATGTCAGGGTTGTTCTGTATTTTGCGGAGGAGGGGGTCAATCGTGAGAATAAAGACTAAAGGAGACAGGGGGCATCCCTGCCTTGTTCCGTTTCGAATGGGGAAGGCGTCCGACAGGTGGCCGTTTACTTTTACTCTAGCCTGGGGGCGTGAGTACAGGCTTAAAATACTGCTTAACATGAAGTCACCTAATCCCAGGTTTTGGAGAACAGCTTCCATATAGTCCCAGGCCACTCTGTCGAACGCCTTCTCAGCATCTGTCGAGAGGAAAAAACCTTTCGTATCAGTTTTACGCATCCAGTAGTTAACATTAATCGCTTTGATTGTGTTATCACGCGTTTCGCGCCCAGGGACAAATCCTGCTTGATCAGGGGATACGAGGTCAGGTATGAATGGGAGTAACCTATTGGCTAAGATTTTTGCAAACAACTTAATATCCGAATTCAGTAGTGAAATGGGCCTATAGTTAGTGACTTGTGTATTATCTTTATGAGGCTTCGGTATGACCGTGATATGAGCTTCCAAAAGATCAGTGGGGGGAATTGAGGTTTGGGCTAGAGAGTTAAATGCTGTCAGAAAATTCTTAGTCAAGACATCAGAAAAGGTCTTGTAATATATATTAGGGAGACCGTCGGGGCCTGGACTTTTGCCCGGTTTGGACGACTGGAGAGCAGTGGCGAGTTCTTGTGAAGTGATAGGTTTATCAAGGGATTCTATGTCTGCAGCTGAAAGTTTGGGGAGGTGTAAAGAGGATAGGAAATCTGTTATGGCTTGTTTACGGTGGCGTTTTTGAGGGGTAGATTGTGCCTGAGAAGGGAGGTTGTAGAGTTTAGAGTAGTAGTGAACAAAAGTCTTAGCTATGTCTTCAGTGCGTGTCTGTTTAACACCTTTGCGGTTTTGGATCTGGGAGATTGTGTTTAGGACTCTTTTTTCTTGCAACATTCTGGCTAGGAGTTTGCCACTTTTATTTGCATGTTCATAAAAAAATTTAGATGATAGGATATGATTACGTCTTATTCGTTTGCCTAATTCATCTAGTAATTCTTTTCTAGTTCGGATTAGATCATTATAGGTCGTAGTTGCCTTAGATCGCTTATGCGCGCTTTCAAGTAGACAAATTTGTTCAGAGAGATCAGTAATCTTGGCCTGTTTCTCTTTCTTCTTACGTGCTAAGAGGGATATGAAATGACCTCTAATAACGCATTTATGCGCTAGCCAGACGTTTAAAGCTGAAGTGTCTGGTGAGTCATTGGTAGCGAAATAATCCTGAAGTGTGCTTTTGATTTGGGCAAGTATAGATGGATCAGACAGAAGAGAAGGGTCGAGCCGCCAGGTTTCTTGAGTAGTTTCGCATGTGGGTAATTTTAGGGATAGTGTGATTGGATGATGGTCCGAGATCAGCATGGGTTCAATAGTGGCTGAATGGAGATATTTTAAATCTTTCTGGGAGATGAAAAGGTAATCGATACGTGAATATTTGGCGTGAGGGGGTGAGTAGAACGTAAAGTCCTTAGTGTCTGGGTGCAGGGTTCTCCAAGAGTCATGGAGTGAGAGTAGGTTGAGTTGGTTTTTAATCTGTTTTAGAGCTTTATAAGGGACAGAAGAGGAGCCCGAGGAAGAATCAAGATGGGGGTTCAGGGGGATGTTGAGATCACCACCCAGGATGACCAAGCCTTCTTGGAACGGAATAAGTATGTCAAGGATCTGTCGAAAAAATGTGACTTGGTGTGTGTTGGGGGCGTAAAGGTTGACAAATGTTATTGGTTTCGAGTGTAATGTGCCTTTGATAAAAAAGTAACGACCATCAGGGTCGGCAAGTTGGTCCTTGATGATAAATGGTAGGTTTTTATGTAGGAGGATTGCCACTCCTTTGGTTTTGGTAGTCTTACTAGAAGCCAGAAAAACTGAAGGGTAGTGTTTATTCCTCAATTTGGGTGGTTTTGAGTGTAAGAGATGAGTTTCTTGTAGAAACGCTACTTGAGCTTTATGTTTCTTGATCTCACCTAGGGTCAGGGACCTCTTTTCGGGGGTATTCAAGCCCTTGGTATTAATAGATATTATTTTGAGGGTTGTAGAGTTAGGCATGTCGTTTGGTTAATAGTCGCAGAAGGTCTAGAGGGGTGGTAGGGGGGAGGTGGGTTAAGAGGGAAAATTAGACTGCTGTTTTTTAAGGGTAAGTAGGCTAGTGGGGGGTTCACCGAGGGTCAAGTGGGATACGGCGCCTGAGCCGGCCCACTATATAGAACCTCTGGATGGACAGTCCGGCACAACCGGACTGATTGAGGGGTTGGTGGTCTGTAGCACGGGGAAGAGCCAGGGCATACCTCGGGGGAGGACATTATTAGAAGAGTGGGAAGCACCGCAATAAATGGGAGTAAATAATTGGGCAATATAACTTTCGTAACCAAACAATGTTACATGCAGAGTTACACTCATAGACCAGGCAATATGGTCCCGCTTCAGTAAGAAAGGCATATTGATTGGTCTATTACCTCTAAGCGAAATATGTCTCAACATAACAAACAAATAGCAGTTAGAACAATGAATAAGCTGCACCTTCTAATCTTCAAGGAGTAAGATCTGTAGACACAGAGGATAGTGTTAGTTGGGTAAGCGGGTGGTAGGCCATTAGGAGGTAATACTTTTAGGGGGTAGTTGAGGCCTGGGAGACCCAGACTCTGTAGCAGTTGTACTATCCACTATTGTATATGAGGGTTCGTGTTTGGAGCAGTTTATGCAGGGAGTAACGGGGTGTCAATGCCCGGTGTTTGATGGGCAAAAGATAAGGTTAGTAAGTAAGGACATTAGAGACTTTGCATAACAGCTCTATAACAGATCTTTGCATTGGTCCATGGAGATTACAAGGTGGCTCAGAGAATTAATAAAACACATAAATTAAACAAAACATTTCTGCTTCAGTAATAGCCCTATTTGGTCTATCACCTCTATGTGAAGTAGGTCTCAGCAGAGCAGGTGCATAAAGGTTAGAACAATGAGCAGATTGCACCTTTCAGCTTTTGGGAGGTAAGAACTACAAACATAGGGGTCGATGCAGGCAAGGCAGTTGGATAGCTAGTCATTAGGGGGTACACTCACAGGAGAGGCTGAGAATCGGGAGACTCAAGTTCTTTATCAAATGTTCCATCTCCTAATGTAGAAGAAGATTCGTTTTGGAATCGTCAATGCAAGAGGGTGGAGTGGTGTCAGCATCCGGCATGTGAGGTTCAATATATGAGGTTGAAAAGTGAAGACCATAGGGATATTGCTTAATAGTTCAATACACACCTTGGTATTTGACCGTGGAAATTGTAGAATGGCTTGTAGAGCTGTACAGGTAACTAGCGGGTGAGTATTTCCAAGAAAGTCTGCTTTGCTAGAAATGTCTTTTTTCGTTGGCTGCTGCGAATGAACGGGTTGGTAGGCGAAGAAGGGTGGAAGGTTAATCATGCTGAGAAACGTTCTCTATCAAGATCCAACCGACAAAACACGGACAGGGCAATCTGCACGAGGACACCGGGAAACGACACGGAGAATAGGGTAAATGTGCACATGCCTGGGTTCAGAATCGTTAAGTAGAAAGTGGTAATGAGGGGCAGAGCAGGTGGAGGAGAATTATACGTTAAGATAAGGTTAGGAGCGAAAAGTCACCATCTGGAGAGACAGGGTGTCTATTCCTCAGCAGGCTGTATCGGGTTGGGACGGTCCTCCTCAGCCATCCGATCTCCACGTTCTCTGCGATAAGGGGTTGTATTGATGCGTCTGCGTGGGGTGCGTTGTTCCAGTTGGTGAGGGACAAGCTCCTTCCAGTGTTCCGGTATGATAAACTCCCGGTACCATTCTGGGACAGGAATCTCCGAGAGTCCAGTGAAGCTAAAGAATTGAGGGAGATCTGCTGGTGTGTGTAGCGTAAACGACCGTCCTTGGATAGTGACACACAGACCGAACGGAAACTTGTAGATAATGTGTCTTTCTCTTAATGCCGTTAGAATAGGGCGTAAGGCTCTGCGGTGGTTCAGGGTGATTTGAGATAAGTCTTGGTATATCTTGATATCCGAGCCATTAAATTGAATTTCATCTTGGGCTCTAGCTCTGATAGCAACTTCTTCTTTTAGCTTGAAATCCATAAAGCAACAAATAATATCTCTGGGAGGGTCTCCCTCTCTTCCTCTAGGCCTGAGAGCTCTGTGTGCTCTCTCCAATTCAACAGGGGTGTCTGCTGGCCTTTCAGTGAGATTATTGAAGAGTGATTGGAGAGCTAGAGGGATTTGATCGTGTTCGACCGATTCAGGTATACCTCTTATCCTTAGGTTTCGTCTTCTACCACAATTATCAAGATCCTCCAGCCTCCTTTGCATCTCAATCAAATGATATTGAAAGCATGTGCTATGTGTCTGGAGCTCCCGGATATCTTCCATGTGGCGTTCAGCGGCTCTCTCTACCTCCTCCAACCGATCGGAAACTCCTCGTATCTCGTCCTTCAGGTCTGGGACCGCATCGGACAGGGCTCCTTTAATGTCGGATGCAATGGATTGAAGGTCCGACATCTTAGGCATCTGTTGGACGAGGGAAAGGAGAGTGTCCTGGTCCGAAGAAGTCGTCAGGCAGTTTGAGCCCTCCATGTGTTTCTTTGCAGCGGCCATATTTAGGGAGGCTGATCGTGGAGAGGAGGCCGAGGATGGAGTAGCCGGCTGGGTACGGAACAGATCTGGTAAATTTCGGCTCTGCTGGGTGTGGTGGGTGTTCGTGAAGGGTAATTGTCGCCCTATTTTGCCCATCGTGGGTAGGTGCTCGCTTGTGGGCGCTTTTTCTCCCCCGAGGTGCCGGAGCTCCTGGTTTAGGCGACCATCTTGCCCGCGCGCTCAGCCACGCCCCCAGAAGCCTTTTTTAATCCAATATCTAATATTTCTGTATTAACAATACTAACCAGTATAAATGTGTTGGATCTTGAGAATAATTGAGTTATATATATATTTTATCTCTTCTATATTTGGAAAAGTAACACATATAGTTTATAGTTTGTATTTAAAGTTATATTAAAATGTTTTAGTAGTGAGCATTCCATTGGAGTTTTCACATGTGGTAACAATTAGGAACAGTGCTTTCTTATCCTCCCCCAATTCTAAGGATAACGTTTCAACATTTCTGAAGTTGTAGAGGTTTATTATGTCTGATTTAAGCATATAAGTTCTTTATACTATAATATTTCTTTATTAGGATATGAATAAGAATCATGGTTGTTTTATGAATATATACACATATTGGTGTATGTAACATTATTTGATTTAGAGGATAGGAAAAGTTATATTGTATAAGAATATGGTTGTACATATGGTTTTTGTCCATCCCCCAGGTTCAACATAGCTGTGTATTGAATTTCAGTGGGCATCGTTAGACTGAAATTTAGGCTGAAACATTTGTCATTCGTTTTGGTAGTACTAAAAGGCATATCAGGACTTTAAATCAACCCTTTTTAGGAAGGAGGGGGTTTTGAGTAGAAGGTTTTGAACAAAGACTTAAAATCAGACTGTCAGACGCGAGGAAACGGCTCACACACACACACAGATATACACATCTGATTTTATACACAATCTTCATCTTGAAGGGCGGTGTTTGGGGGAGTTCCTCCCCCGGGCAGGGGTGCCTGTTCCGAGGGGCCCCCAGAAGCACCCACCCCCTCTTTCCTCAGGGGAGGATTCAGATCTAGAAAGCGCTTCAGTGGTCACACCTGTGGATCTTTCAGAGGGTGAGCCGCCCTCAGCCTGAAATTTAGGCTGAAACATTTGTCATTCGTTTTGGTAGTACTAAAAGGCATATCAGGACTTTAAATCAACCCTTTTTAGGAAGGAGGGGGTTTTGAGTAGAAGGTTTTG
>BLSH010142478.1:700057-712512 GCA_018402905.1 Glandirana rugosa | reverse complement strand
CTACCAAAATCTTGCTATTTGAGATGGAGTTTCGTGGTTGTCCTTGGACCGGATTACGTCGTCGTTGGTGCTCTGATGGAGAGAATATTGTTCTAGAACCATCTACTTCTGCATTAGGGATAGGTTCCTGTTGATGCTCTGAGTGAGAGTTTATCATTCTAAAACAGACTACTATTGCATTTGGGCCAGGTTCAAGTTGGTGCTCAAAGGGAGAGTTTATCGTTTTAAAACCAACTACTGCTGCATTAGGCCAGGTTCCTGTTGGTGCTTTGAGGTAGAGTTTATCGTTCTAAAACCATCTCCTACTGCATTAGTTAGAGGTTCCTGTTGGTGCTCTGAGGGAGAGTTTATCGTTCTAAAACCAACTACTACTGAATTAGGGCCAGGTTCCTGTGGGTGCTCTGAGGGAGAGGTTTACGTTCTAAAACCACCTGCTACTGCATAAGGGCCAGATTCCTGTTGGTGCTCTGAGGGAGAGTTTATCGTTCTAAAACCATCTACTACTGCATTAGGGCGAGGTTTCTGTTGGTGCTCTGAGGGAGAGATTATTATTCTAAAACCATCTACTACTGCATTAAGGCCAGGTTCCTGTTGGTGCTCTGAGGGAGAGATTATTATTCTAAAACCATCTACTACTGCATTAAGGCCAGGTTCCTGTTGGTGCTCTAAGAGAGAGATTATCGTGCTAAAACCATCTACTACTGCATTAGGGCTAGCTTCCTGTTGGTGCTCTGAGGGAGAGATTATTGTTCTAGAACCTTCTACTTCTGCATAAGGGCCATGTTCCCGTTGGTGCTCTGAGGGAGAGTTTATCGTTCTAAAACCATCTACTACTGCATTAGGGCGAGGTTCCTGTTGGTGCTCTCAGGGAGAGATTATTATTCTAAAACCATCCACTACTTCATTAGGGCCAGGTTCCTGTTGGTGGTCTGGGGGAGAGTTTATCATTCTAAAACCAACTACTACTGCATTAGGGCCAGGTTCCTGTTGGTGCTCTGAGAGAGAGTTTATCATTCTAAAACCATCTACTACTAAATTAGGGAGAGGTTCCTGTTGGTGCTCTGAGGGAGAGTTTATCGTTATAAAACCATCTCCTACTACATTAGGGAGAGGTTCCTGTTGGTGCTCTGAGGGAGAGTTTATTGTTATCAAACCGTCTACTACTGCATTAGGGAGAGGTTCCTGTTGGTGCTCTGAGGGAAAGATTTTTGTTCTAAAACCATCTGCTTCTGCATTAGGACCAGGTTCCTGTTGGTGTTCTGAGGGAGAGTTTATTGTTCTAAAACCAACTACTACTGCATTAGGGCCAAGTTCCAGTTGGTGCTCTAAAGGAAAATATTATCGTTCTAAAACCATCTACTACTGCATTAGGGTCAGGTTCGTTTTGGTGCTCTGAGGGAGAGTTTATCGTTCTAAAACCAACTACTTCTGCATTAGGGCAAGGTTACTGTTGGTGCTCGGAGGGAGAGTTTATCGTTCTAAAACCAACTACTGCTGCATTAGGCCATGTTCCTGTTGGTGCTCTGAGGGAGAGATTATCGTTCTAAAACAATCTACTACTGCATTAGGGCCAGGTTCCTGTTGGTGCTCTGAGGGAGATTTTATTGTTCTAAAACCAACTACTACTGCATTAGGGCCAGGTTCCTGTTGGTGCTCTGAGGGAGAGTTTATTGTTCTAAAACCAACTACTGCTGCATTAGGGCCAGTTTCCTGTTGGTGCTCAAAGGGAGAGTTTATCGTTTTAAAACCAACTACTACTGCATTAGGCCAGGTTCCTGTTGGTGCTTTGAGGTAGAGTTTATCGTTCTAAAACCAACTACTACTGCATTAAGGCCAGGTTCCTGTTGGTGCTCTGAGTGAGAGTTTATTGTTCTAAAACCATCTACTACTGCATTATGGCCAGGTTCCTGTTGGTGCTCTGTGGGAGAGATTATCGTTCTAAAACCATCTACTACTGCATTAGGGCCAGGTTAGTTTTGGTGCTCTGAGGGAGAGTTTATTGTTCTAAAACCAACTACTACTGCATTATGGCCAGTTTCCTGTTGGTATTCTGAGGGAGAGATTATCGTTATAAAACCAACTGCTACTGCATTAGATTCAGATTCCTGTTGGGGCTCTGAGGGAGAGATTATTGTTCTAAAACCATGTACTACTGCATTAGGGCCAGGTTCTTGTTGGTTCTCTGAGGTAGATTTTATTGTTCTAAAACCAACTACTGCTGCATTAGGGCCAGGTTCCTGTTGGTGCTCAAAGGGAGAGTTTATCGTTTTAAAACCAACTACTGCTGCATTAGGCCAGGTTCCTGTTGGTGCTTTGAGGTAGAGTTTATCGTTCTAAAACCAACTACTACTGCATTAGGCCAGGTTCCTGGTGGTGGTCTGAGTGAGAGTTTATCATTCTAAAACCATCTACTACTGAATTAGGGCCAGGTTCCTGTGGGTGCTCTGAGGGAGAGGTTTTCGTTCTAAAACCCCCTGCTACTGCATAAGGGCCAGATTCCTGTTGGCGCTCTGAGGGAGAGATTATTGTTCTAAAACCATCTACTACTACATTAGGGCCAGGTTCCTTTTAGTGCTCTGAGGGAGAGATTATCGTTCTAAAACCATCTACAACTGCATTAGGGCGAGGTTCCTGTTGGTGCTCTGAGGGAGAGATTATTATTCTAAAACCATCTACTACTGCATTAAGGCCAGGTTCCTGTTGGTGCTCTGAGAGAGAGATTATCGTGCTAAAACCATCTACTACTGCATTACGGCTACTTACCTGTTGGTGCTCTGAGGGAGATATTATTGTTCTAGAACCATCTACTTCTGCATTAGGGCCAGGTTCCTGTTGGTGCTCTGAGGGAGAGTTTATCGTTCTAAAAGCATCTACTACTGCATTAGGGCCAGATTCCTGTTGGTGCTGTCAGGGGGAGATTATTATACTAAAACCATCTACTACTGCATTGGGGCCAGGTTCCTGTTGGTGGTCTGGGGGAGAGTTTATCATTCTAAAACCAACTACTACTGCATTAGGGCCAGGTTCCTGTTGGTGCTCTGAGAGAGAGTTTATCATTCTAAAACCATCTACTACTAAATTAGGGAGAGGTTCCTGTTGGTGCTCTGAGGGAGAGTTTATCGTTATAAAACCATCTCCTACTACATTAGGGAGAGGTTCCTGTTGGTGCTCTGAGGGAGAGTTTATTGTTATCAAACCGTCTACTACTGCATTAGGGAGAGGTTCCTGTTGGTGCTCTGAGGGAAAGATTTTTTTTCTAAAACCATCTGCTTCTGCATTAGGACCAGGTTCCTGTTGGTGTTCTGAGGGAGAGTTTATTGTTCTAAAACCAACTACTACTGCATTAGGGCCAAGTTCCAGTTGGTGCTCTAAAGGAAAAGATTATCGTTCTAAAACCATCTACTACTGCATTAGGGTCAGGTTCGTTTTGGTGCTCGGAGGGAGAGTTTATCGTTCTAAAACCAACTACTGCTGCATTAGGGCATGTTCCTGTTGGTGCTCTGAGGGAGAGATTATCGTTTTAAAACCAACTACTGCTGCATTAGGCCAGGTTCCTGTTGGTGCTTTGAGGTAGAGTTTATCGTTCTAAAACCAATTACTACTGCATTAGGGCCAGGTTCCTGTTGGTGCTCTGAGTGAGAGTTTATTGTTCTAAAACCATCTACTACTGCATTATGGCAAGGTTCCTGTTGGTGCTCTGAGTTAGAGTTTATCGTTCTAAAACCAACTACTGCTGCATTAGGCCAGATTCCTGTTTGTGCTCAGAATGAGAGTTTATCGTTCTAAAACCAACTACTACTGCATTAGGGCCAGGTTTCTGTTGGTGCTCTGAGGGAGAGTTTATTGTTCTAAAACCATCTACTACTTTATTATGGCCAGGTTCCTGTTGGTGCTCTGAGGGAGAGATTATCATTCTAAAACCATCTACTACTACATTAGGGCCAGTTTCCTGTTGGTGCTCTGAGGGAGAGATTATTGTTTTAAAACCATCTACTACTGCATTAGGGCTAGGTTCCTGTTGGTGCTCTGATGGAGAGAATATTGTTCTAGAACCATCTACTTCTGCATTAGGGATAGGTTCCTGTTGATGCTCTGAGTGAGAGTTTATCATTCTAAAACAGACTACTACTGCATTTGGGCCAGGTTCAAGTTGGTGCTCAAAGGGAGAGTTTATCGTTTTAAAACCAACTACTGCTGCATTAGGCCAGGTTCCTGTTGGTGCTTTGAGGTAGAGTTTATCGTTCTAAAACCATCTACTACTGCATTAGGGCCAGGTTCCTGGTGGGGGTCTGAGTGAGAGTTTATCGTTCTAAAACCATCTCCTATTGCATTAGTTAGAGGTTCCTGTTGGTGCTCTGAGGGAGAGTTTATCGTTCTAAAACCAACTACTACTGAATTAGGGCCAGGTTCCTGTGGGTGCTCTGAGGGAGAGGTTTTCGTTCTAAAACCACCTGCCACTGCATAAGCGCCAGATTCCTGTTGGTGCTCTGAGGGAGAGATTATCATTCTAAAACCATCTACAACTGCATTAGGGCGAGGTTCCTGTTGGTGATCTGAGGGAGAGATTATTATACTAAAACCATCTACTACTGCATTAGGGCCAGGTTCCTGTTGGTGCTCTGAGGGAGAGTTTATCGTTCTAAAACCATCTACTACTGCATTAGGGCGAGGTTTCTGTTGGTGCTCTGAGGGAGAGATTATTATTCTAAAACCATCTACTACTGCATTAAGGCCAGGTTCCTGTTGGTGCTCTGAGGGAGAGATTATTATTCTAAAACCATCTACTACTGCATTAAGGCCAGGTTCCTGTTGGTGCTCTAAGAGAGAGATTATCGTGCTAAAACCATCTACTACTGCATTAGGGCTAGCTTCCTGTTGGTGCTCTGAGGGAGAGATTATTGTTCTAGAACCTTCTACTTCTGCATAAGGGCCATGTTCCCGTTGGTGCTCTGAGGGAGAGTTTATCGTTCTAAAACCATCTACTACTGCATTAGGGCGAGGTTCCTGTTGGTGCTCTCAGGGAGAGATTATTATTCTAAAACCATCCACTACTTCATTAGGGCCAGGTTCCTGTTGGTGCTCTGAGGGAGAGTTTATCATTCTAAAACCATCTACTACTGCATTAGGGCGAGGTTTCTGTTGGTGCTCTGAGGGAGAGATTATTATTCTAAAACCATCTACTACTGCATTAGGGCCAGGTTCCTGTGGGTGCTCTGAGGGAAAGTTTTTCGTTCTAAAAACTACTACTACTGCATTAGGGCCAGGTTCCTGTTGGTGCACTGATGGAGAGATTATCTTTCCAAAACCAACTACTTTTGCATTAGTGCCAGGTTCCTGTTGGTGCTCTGAGGGAAAGATTTTTGTTCTAAAACTATCTACTACTGTATTAGGGCCAGGTTCCTGGTGGTGGTCTGAGTGAGAGTTTATCGTTCTAAAACCATCTCCTACTGCAATAGTTAGAGGTTCCTGTTGGTGCTCTGAAAGAGATTTTAACGTTCTAAAACCAACTACTACTGAATTAGGGCCAGGTTCCTGTGGGTGTTCTGAGGGAGAGTTTTTCGTTCTAAAAACTACTACTACTGCATTAGGGCCAGGTTCCTGTTGGTGCTCTGAGGGAGAGATTATTGTTCTAAAACCATCTCTTACTGCATTAGGGCCAGGTTCCTGTTGGTGCTCTGAGGAAGAGTTTATCGTTCTAAAACCAACTACTACTGCATTATGGCCAGGTTCCTGTTGGTGCTCTGAGGGAGAGATTATCGTTCTAAAACCTTGTATTACTGCATTAGGGCCAGGTTCCTGTTGGTGCTCTGAGGGAGAGTTTATTGTTCTAAAACCAACTACTACTGCATTATGGCCAGGTTCCTGTTGGTGCTCTGAGGGAGAGATTATCGTTCTAAAACCATCTAATACTGCATTAGTGCCAGGTTCCTGTTGGTGCTCTGAGGGAGAGTTTATCTTTCTAAAACCAGCTACTACTACATAAGGGCCAGGTTCCTGTTGGTGCTCTGAGGGAGAGATTATCATTCTACTAAAACCAACTACTACTGCATTATTGCCAGATTCCTGTTGGTGCTCTGAGGGAGAGATTATCCTTCTAAAATGATCTACTACTTCATTAGGGCCAGGTTCCTGTTGGTGCTCTGAGGGAGAAATTATCGTTCTAAAACCAACTATTACTGCATTAGTGCCATGTTCCTGTTGGTGCTCTGAGGGAGAGATTATCATTCTAAAACCATCTACTACTGCATTAGGGCCAGGTTCCTGTTGGTGCTCTGAGGGAGAGTTTATTGTTCTAAAACCAACTACTGCTGCATTAGGGCCAGGTTCCTGTTGGTACTCTGAGGGAGAGTTTACTGTTCTAAAACCAACTACTGCTGCATTAGGCGAGGTTCCTGTTGGTGCTCTGAGGGAGAGTTTATCGTTCTAAAACTAACTACTACTGCATTAGGCCAGGTTCCTGTTGTTGCTATGAGGGAGAGTTTATCGTTCTAAAACCAACTACTACTGCATTAAGGCCAGGTTCCTGTTGGTGCTCTGATGGAGAGTTTATCGTTCTAAAACCAACTATTACTGCATTAGTGCAATGTTCCTGTTGGTGCTCTGAGGGAGAGATTATCATTCTAAAACCATCTACTACTGCATTAGGGCCAGGTTCCTGTTGGTGCTCTGAGGGAGAGTTTATTGTTCTAAAACCAACTACTGCTGCATTAGGGCAAGGTTCCTGTTGGTACTCTGAGGGAGAGTTTACTGTTCTAAAACCAACTACTGCTGCATTAGGCGAGGTTCCTGTTGGTGCTCTGAGGGAGAGTTTATCGTTCTAAAACGAACTACTACTGCATTAGGCCAGGTTCCTGTTATTGCTATGAGGGAGAGTTTATCGTTCTAAAACCAACTACTACTGCATTAAGGCCAGGTTCCTGTTGGTGCTCTGATGGAGAGTTTATCGTTCTAAAACCAACTACTACTGCATTAGGGCCAGGTTCCTGTTGGTGCTCTGAGGGAGAGATTATCCTTCTAAAACCGTCTACTACTTCATTAGGGCCAGGTTCCTGTTGGTGCTCTGAGGGAGAGATTATCCTTCTAAAACCGTCTACTACTTCATTAGGGCCAGGTTCCTGTTGGTGCTCTGAGGGAGAAATTATCGTTCTAAAACCAACTACTACTGCATTAGTGCCATGTTCCTGTTGGTGCTCTGAGGGAGAGATTATCATTCTAAAACCATCTACTACTGCATTAGGGCCATGTTCCTCTTGGTGCTCTGAGGGAGAGTTTATCGTTCTAAAACCAACTACTGCTGCTTTAGGGCCAGGTTCCTGTTGCTACTCTGAGGGAGAGTTTACTCTTCTAAAACCAACTACTGCTGCATTAGGCGAGGTTCCTGTTGGTGCTCTGAGGGATAGTTTATCGTTCTAAAACTAACTACTACTGCATTAGGCCAGGTTCCTGTTATTGCTATGAGGGAGAGTTTATCGTTCTAAAACCAACTACTACTACATAAGGGCCAGGTTCCTGTTGGTGCTCTGAGGGAGAGATTATCGTTCTACTAAAACCAACTACTACTGCATTATTGCCAGATTCCTGTTGGTGCTCTGAGGGAGAGATTATCCTTCTAAAACCATCTACTACTTCATTAGGGCCAGGTTCCTGTTGGTGCTCTGAGGGAGAAATTATCGTTCTAAAACCAACTACTACTGCATTAGTGCCATGTTCCTCTTGGTGCTCTGAGGGAGAGATTATCATTCTAAAACCATCTACTACTGCATTAGGGCCAGGTTCCTGTTGGTGCTCTGAGGGAGAGTTTATCATTCTAAAACCAACTACTGCTGCATTAGGGCCAGGTTCCTGTTGGTACTCTGAGGGAGAGTTTACTGTTCTAAAACCAACTACTGCTGCATTAGGCGAGGTTCCTGTTGGTGCTCTGAGGGAGAGTTTATCGTTCTAAAACTAACTACTACTGCATTTGGCCAGGTTCCTGTTATTGCTATGAGGGAGAGTTTATCGTTCTAAAACCAACTACTACTGCATTAAGGCCAGGTTCCTGTTGGTGCTCTGATGGAGAGTTTATGGTTCTAAAACCAACTACTACTGCATTAGGGCAAGGTTCCTGTTGGTGCTCTGAGGGAGAGATTATCCTTCTAAAACCATCTACTACTTCATTAGGGCCAGGTTCCTGTTGGTGCTCTGAGGGAGAAATTATCATTCTAAAACCAACTACTACTGCATTAGTGCCATGTTCCTGTTGGTGCTCTGAGGGAGAGATTATCATTATAAAACCATCTACTACTGCATTAGGGCCAGGTTCCTGTTCATACTCTGAGGGAGAGATTATCGTTCTAAAACCAACTACTGCTGCATTAGGGCCAGGTTCCTGTTGGTGCTCTGAGGGAGAGCTTATCGTTCTAAAACCAACTATTACTGCATTAGGGTCAGGTTCCTGTTGGTGCTCTGAGGGAGAGTTTATCGTTCTAAAACCAACTACTACTGCATTATGGCCAGGTTCCTGTTGGTGCTCTGAGGGAGAGATTATCGTTCTAAAACCATCTAATACTGCATTATTGCCAGGTTCCTGTTGGTGCTCTGAGGGAGAGTTTATCGTTCTAAAACCAACTACTACTACATAAGGGCCAGGTTCCTGTTGGTGCTCTGAGGGAGAGATTATCGTTCTAATAAAACCAACTACTACTGCATTATTGCCAGATTCCTGTTGGTGCTCTGAGGGAGAGATTATCCTTCTAAAATCATCTACTACTTCATTAGGGCCAGGTTCCTGTTGGTGCTCTGAGGGAGAAATGATCGTTCTAAAACCAACTACTACTGCATTAGTGCCATGTTCCTGTTGGTGCTCTGAGGGAGAGATTATCATTCTAAAACCATCTACTACTGCATTAGGGCCAGGTTCCTGTTGGTGATCTGAGGGAGAGTTTATCGTTCTAAAACCAACTACTGCTGCATTAGTGCCAAGTTCCTGTTGGTACTCTGAGGGAGAGTTTACTGTTCTAAAACCAACTACTGCTGCATTAGGCGAGGTTCCTGTTTGTGCTCTGATGGAGAGTTTATCGTTCTAAAACATACTACTACTGCATTAGGCCAGGTTCCTGTTATTGCTATGAGGGAGAGTTTATCGTTCAAAAACCAACTACTACTGCATTAAGGCCAGGTTCCCGTTGGTGCTCTGATGGAGAGTTTATTGTTCTAAAACCAACTACTACTGCATTAGGGCCAGGTTCCTGTTGGTGTTCTGAGGGAGAGATTATCGTTCTAAAACCATGTACTATTGCATTAGGGCCAAGTTCCTGTTTGGTACTCTGAGGGAGAGATTATTGTTCTAAAACCAACTACTACTGCATTAGGGCAAGGTTCCTGTTGGTGCTCTGAGGGAGATTTTATCGTTCTAAAACCAACTACTACTGCATTAGGCCAGGTTCCTGTTATTGCTATGACGGAGAGTTTATCGTTCAAAAAAAAACTACTACTGCATTAAGGCCAGGTTCCCGTTGGTGCTCTGATGGAGAGTTTATTGTTCTAAAACCAACTACTACTGCATTAGGGCCAGGTTCCTGTTGGTGCTCTGAGTGAGAGATTATCGTTCTAAAACCATGTACTACTGCATTAGGGCCAAGTTCCTATTTGATACTCTGAGGGAGAGATTATCGTTCTAAAACCAACTACTATTGCATTAGGGACAGGTTCCTGTTGGTGCTCTGAGGTATATTTATTGTTCTGAATCAACTAGTACTGCATTAGGGCCATGTTCCTGTTGGTGCTCTGAGGGAGAGTTTATCGTTCTAAAACCAACTACTACTGCATTAGGACCAGGTTCCTGTTGGTGCTCTGAGGGAGAGATTATCATTCTAAAACCATATACTACTGCATTAGAGCCAGGTTCCTGTTGGTGCTCTAACGGAGAGATTATCATTCTAAAACCATCTATTACTGCATTAGGGCCAGGTTCCTGTTGGTACTCTGAGGGAGAGTTTACTGTTCTAAAACCAACTACTACTGCATTAGGCCAGGTTCCTGTTATTGCTATGAGGGAGAGTTTATCATTCTAAAACCAACTACTACTGCATTAAGGCTAGGTTCCTGTTGGTGCTCTGATGGCGAGTCTATCGTTCTAAAACCAACTACTACTGCATTAGGGCCAGGTTCCTGTTGGTGCTCTGAGGGAGAGATTATCGTTCAAAAACCAACTACTACTGCATTAGGGCCAGATTCTTGTTGGTGCTCTGAGGGAGAGATTATCATTCAAAAACTAACTACTACTGAATTATGGCCAGGTTCCTGTTGGTGCTCTGATGGAGAGTTTATCGTTCTAAAACCAACTACTGCTGCATTAGGGCCAGGTCCCTGTTGGTACTCTGAGTGAGAGTTTACTGTTCTAAAACCAACTTCTGATGCATTAGGCGAGGTTGCTCTTGGTGCTCTGAGGGAGAGTTTATCGTTCTAAAACCAACTACTACTGCATTAGGCCAGGTTCCTGTTATTTCTATGAGGGAGAGTTTATCTTTCTAAAACCAACTACTACTGCATTAAGGCCAGGTTCCTGTTGGTGCTCTGATGGAGAGTTTATCATTCTAAAACCAACTACTACTGCATTAGGGCCAGTTTCCTGTTGGTGCTCTGAGGAAGAGATTATCGTTCTAAAACCATCTACTACTGCATTAGGGCCTGGTTCCTGTTGGTACTCTGAGGGAGAGATTATCGTTCTAAAACCAACTACTACTGCATTAGGGCCAGGTTCCTGTTGGAGCTCTGAGGGAGAGTTTATCGTTCTAAAACCAAGTACTATTGTATTAGGTCCAGGTTCCTGTTGGTGCTCTGAGGGAGAGTTTATCGTTCTAAAACCAAGTACTACTGTATTAGGTCCAGGTTCCTGTTGGTGCTCTAAAAGGGAGAGTTTATCGTTCTATAACCAACTACTACTGCATTATGGCCAGGTTCCTGTTGGTGCTCTGAGTGAGAGTTTATCGTTCTAAAACCAACTACTTCTGCATTAGGGCCAGGTTCCTGTAGTTACTATGAGGGAGAGTTTACTGTTCTAAAACCAGCTTCTGATGCATTAGGCGAGGTACCTGTTGGTGGTCTGAGGGAGAGTTTATCGTTCTAAAACCAAGTACTACTGTATTAGGTCCAGGTTCCTGTTGGTGCTCTGAGGGAGAGTTTTTGGTTCTAAAACCAACTACTACTGCATTAGGGCCAGGTTCTTGTTGGTGCTCTGAGGGAGAGCTTGTCGTTCTAAAACCAACTGCTACTGCATTATGGCCAGGTTCCTGTTGGTGCTCTGAGGGATAGATTATCATTCTAAAACCATCTATTACTGCATTAGGGCCAGGTTCCTGTTGGTACTCTGAGGGAGAGTTTACTGTTCTAAAACCAACTACTGCTGCATTAGGCGAGGTTCCTGTTGGTGCTCTGAGGGAGAGTTTATCGTTCTAAAACCAACTACTACTGCATTAGGCTAGGTTCCTGTTATTGCTATGAGGGAGAGTTTATCATTCTAAAACCAACTACTACTGCATTAAGGCTAGGTTCCTGTTGGTGCTCTGATGGGGAGTCTATCATTCTAAAACCAACTACTACTGCATTAGGGCCAGGTTCCTGTTGGTGCTCAGAGGGAGAGATTATCGTTCAAAAACCAACTACTACTGCATTATGGCCAGGTTCCTGTTGGTGCTCTGAGGGAGAGATTATCGTTCTAAAACCAACTACTACTACATTAGGGCTAGGCTCCTGTTGGTGCTCTGATGGCGAGTTTATCGTTCTAAAACCAACTACTACTGCATTAGGGCCAGGTTCCTGTTGGTGCTCTGAGGGAGAGATTATCGTTCAAAAACCAACTAATACAGCATTAGGGCCAGATTCTTGTTGGTGCTCTGAGGGAGGGATTATCATTCAAAAACCAACTACTACTGCATAGTGGCCAGGTTCCTGTTGGTGCTCTGAGGGAGAGATTATCGTTATAAAACCATCTACTACTGCATTAGGGCCAGGTTCCTGTTGGTGCTCTGAGTGAGAGTTTATCGTTCTAAAACCAACTACTGCTGCATTAGGGCCAGGTTCCTGTTGGTACTCTGAGGGAGAGATTATCGTTCTAAAACCAACTACTACTGCATTAGGGCCAGGTTCCTGTTGGTGCTCTGAGGGAGAGTTTATCATTCTAAAACCAAGTACTACTGTATTAGGTCCAGGTTCCTGTTGGTGCTCTGAGGGAGAGTTTATCGTTCTATAACCAACTACTACTGCATTAGGGCCAGATTCCTGTTGGTGCTCTGAGGGAGAGTTTATCGTTCTAAGACCAACTACTACTGCATTAGGGCCAGGTTCTTGTTGGTGCTCTGAGGGAGAGTTTATCGTTCTAAAACCAACTACTACTGCATTAGGCCGGGTTCCTGTTATTTCTTTGAGGGAGAGTTTAAGAGGGAGTTTCTTTATTGTCCTTGGGCCGGATTACGTCA
>BLSH010142478.1:630410-644727 GCA_018402905.1 Glandirana rugosa | reverse complement strand
TCCTAAAGATTCCCGTTTTTACATACGGAAGTGGGGTGTGATGGATAGGTAGTGTGGGGTGAAGGCATACATTTTTGCCCTTAGAAATCCTGAAGGTGGTGATTGGTTTTCGGGGTCCCGTATGCCGATAGGCTCCCAATAAGTCTTACACATGGGGTATCCCCATACTCAGCAGAAGCAGCAGAATGTATTTTGGGGTGTAATACCACATATACCCATGGAATATGTGAGCAATATATCATTTCAGTAACAACTTTGTGTAATTTTTTTTTTTTTGGTCATCTTTCAATCACTTATGACAAAAAAATAAAATATTCAATGGGCTCAACATGCCTCTCAGCAAATTCCTTGGGGTGTCTACTTTCCAAAATGGGGTCATTTGGGGGGGGGTTTTGTACTGTCCCTCCATTTTAGCACCTCAAGAAATGAGATAGGCAGTCATAAAATAAAACCTGCGGAAATTCCAGAAAATGTACCCTAGTTTGTAGACGCTATAACTTTTTCGCAAAGCAATAAATATACGCGATTTGGCTTTTTTTTTACCCGAGACATGTGGCTGAATGCATTTTGGCAAAAATGTATGACTAAAATTTAGTTTATTGTATTTTCGTAATAACATAAAGTTGAAAATATCATTTTTTTTCAAAATTTCTGTTCTATTTTTGTTTATATCGCAAAAATTAAAAAGCGCAGTTGTGAACAAATACCACCAAAAGAAAGCTCTATTTGTGGGAAAAAAGGGCGCAAATTTTGTTTGGGTACTGCATTGCATGACCGCGCAATTACCATTTGAAGCGGCGCAGTGCCAAATTGAAAAAAGGGCTCCGGTCCTAAAGCTGGAAATCCTTCCGGTCCTTAAGTGGTTAAAATAAACAAATACATAAAATGAAAACCTGTGAAAATGAATTATAGCAGCTTCACCAGCGCAATACAGAACTGACATGAATAAATAATCAATCTATACAGTGCATATGTGTTAAAAAACAAAAGTCTAATCCAATGTTTCCAAAAATAGACTGAAACTATAAAGTGCAAGTGATTAAGACTGGTGTGAATTAAAGTGATCACCCATCAGATTCCTCCATCGGTGTCTCACCGTGCAACATAACAAACACACTGAGGCTCACCAGACGTTTGAAGTCAATCAGCATATCCACTAGACCAAACTGCCTCCTCCGTTTTCCCCTTCCAGACTAGTTACTCATATAGGGAATAAGCAGAAATGACCTCTCATAGTGTATCACTTCATAAAATCCAGCTTTAATCATTTAAAAAATGCCCTTACATGGCAGTAGTCAGCCTTTTCCAGGACACAAGGATTGCCTGTACACATCACATGTTGTCCAAACAGCCGTTGGCAGTCCCTGGTTACCACTGTTGCCCCCCCCCCTTGCTAATTGGTAGGGTCTTGTGCAGACCCTTCCGACTGGCCTCTTATCTCCCAGGGTCTTCCATCCCTTCAGGACGCATACGTTTTCTTGCTTTCATCCCTCTTCTCTATTCCGTCTTTGCTCTTCAATTTAGTTCAGCAAGTTTCGCTATACCTGTCTCTTCTTTTATGGCTTCTTGCTTCATTTTCTACCTACATCTAATCTGTGAGCCCCTTCCCCCTCTTCTTCCCTCCTTCCTGTCCCCTCCCGGGGAGACTTGATGCTTCCCCACCCATCACATATCTCAAGGGGCTATACATAACAGACCCCCATGATGGCTCCTTTGAATTACCTCACTCTCAATGTTCAAGAGCTCAATGTACCCCAAAAGAGGACCAAATCCTTCCGCTCCTTCGCCTCTCTTGATGCACATGTCGTATACCTGCAAGAGACGCATTTTTCTCAGCAGCATACCCTAAATTCTTCCACCAATCCTATCCCCAAGTCTTTACTGCCACAGCCAATAAGAAGCAGAGAGGGGTACTAATAGCTTTTCACCGCAGAGCCCCATTCACAATGTCTAAAGAGATCAAAGATCCCGAAGCAGGTACATTATCCTGTTAGGACACCTTCTGGAGACAGAGGTCACGTTAGTATCATATTATGCCCCAACAGGAGACCCTCTTCATTCATGTCCCATTTGCTACAAGTTATAGCACAGCATAGGCAAGGCACGCTTGTAATAGGCAGAGACTCTAACCAGGTCATTTACCCCTTCCTTGGCAAATCCCCGATCACCCCAGGTTCAAGCCCCAAGAAACTGAACTTTGGCCACCTGTTATCAGCACTCTCTTATTGATACTTGGAGAGAAGTCAACCCAACACTCAGGCAATACACTCATTATTCTCACCCCCACAAAGTTCTCTCCCGCATAGACCATATCTTGATCGATACGTGCACTACACCCTCCCTTCTCTCATCTATTATCGCACCATGCCCGTGGTCAGACCACGGCATGGTAATCACATCACTTGCCTCTTTAGTGCCTAAACAGATAGACCGAATCTGGTGCCTCAACACTCAGGCAATACACTCATTATTCTCACCCCCACAAAGTTCTCTCCCGCATAGACCATATCTTGATCGATACGTGCACTACACCCTCCCTTCTCTCATCTATTATCGCACCATGCCCGTGGTCAGACCACGGCATGGTAATCACATCACTGGCCTCTTTAGTGCCTAAACAGATAGACCGAATCTGGTGCCTCAACGACTCAATCCTGTCTAACCCTTCTCATAGAATGGATGTTTCGCTGGCCCTTAAAGAGTACATCATCAACAACACTTCCACAGACGTCCCCCCCTGACCCTGTGGGAGGTGCACAAACCTGTCCTTAGAGGCATGCTTATAAGCAAGGTGTCCTACCTTAAAAAGGAGAGGCGGGCGAAACATAAATTACTCGAGGACTTGTTCCTTAAGGCCCACACTAAATTTCAGAACGACCCTACACCTCCTGCTAGCCCTCTCTTTCCGAAAGCTAGACCAACCATACAAGCCTATCAGATTTAAAGTGACCCACAATACCTACACCAGTAATCCTCTGAAAGTAGCAGCTCATTTTTGTAGATACCTCACAGACCTCTATTCTTCTCAAACAACTTTCAGTGAGGCTCACGCGGAGACACTTTTTTCCAATATTCCCCTGCCCTCCTGATCCACCACGCAATGAACCTCCCTTGAGCAACCAATCACCGAGATAGAGGTAGCAGCAGCCATCAAGTCCCTCCGTACCAACAAAAGACCTGGCCCTGATGGCTTTACTACCATATATTATTAACATTTTTCAGACATACTATCTCCTATGCTGACCTCGGCATTTAATAGTATCCTGCAGGGAAACAATTTCAGACCTAAGTCTCTCTCTGCCATTGTGTCCATGCTACTCAAGCCCCAATCAGATGGCTCCTCTTGGACGAACTTCCGTCCAATCTCGTTGCTAAACCTAGACATTAAACTTCTAGCAAAAATACTAGCTACCCACCTGAACCCAATCATTGGATCTCTGGTCCATAGGGACCAAGTGGGGTTTATCCCCTCCTGGCAAGCTGGAGACAATATCAGAAGGGCAGTTATCCTGGCACATGTAGCCAAAAAGAGATGCATTCCAATATGCTTCCTTTCGTTAGACATAAGGAAGGCATTTGATACGTTGTCGTGGTCATACCTAACGTTCGCCCTTAAGACTTGGGGCTTCGGCCCACATTTCCTCTCGTGGATCATCTCTCTTTATCGCTCTCCCTCAGCCTACATTAAATATGCAGGCTATAAATCTGATCCCTTCCTGGTGCATCGTGGTATGCGCCAGGGATGCCCTATCTCCCCTCTCCTTTTCGCCCTCGTAATTGAACCCCTGGCACAAATGATACGTTCCAATCCGAATATTAAAGGCATCAAAATGGGTGGTCACCATCACAAGTTGTGCCTGTTTGCGGACGATATATTGCTATTTATGACAGCTCCTGTAATTTAATCTCTGAATCTCCTCAAAATCCTAGAAGAGTTTGGTAAGATCTCGGGCTTGGTTGTGAATCCTCACAAATCTAAGGCCCTAAACGTCTCCATCGGCTCATCGCTTCTAGCCCAACTGCAGCAAATACTTCCCTTTTCCTGATCCATGCGTAGCATTCCGTATCTGGGTATTCATCTTACGGCAGACATAACTGCCCTGTACTCCGCTAACTACCCCCCCAGTTCTGGCACATCTGACTGGCCTAATGGTATCCTGGTCTAAACTCCCCCTTGCTTGGATGGGCAGAATAGTTACAGTAAAGATGACTATCCTACCTAAGATTTTATATCTCTTCAGGGTGCTACCAATTAACGTCCCCCCCATTTTCTGTGCATATTGCAAAGACTCACATTCCTGTACATTTGGGCGAACGTCAGGCCCAGAATATGAAGGCATATCCTCTTCTCCCCTAAGCTTAGAGGGGGTCTTTGAGTCCCTAACTTCATTAAATATTTCCAAGCGGCACAGTTGTCTCAACTACCCAAATATCACGCCACAAGGGAGACCCCGCTATGGGTCTCTTTGGAATCAGTAGACTGTGATCAACTTTCTGTTGCGAACCTGTTCTGGTTGCGACCAAAAGACCGTAGTTGCATTAGTAACCCCATCACTACACATAGCCTACGCCTCTGGGATAGTCTGAAATCAAAACACGGCCTTCAATCCCCTCACAATCCACTACTCTCATTTTTGAAAAATCCTGCCTTCTACCCGGCGTGGGCTTCCCCAAACTCGTTTAGCAACTGGACCAGAACTAACCTTCTCCGAGCCCTTTCATTCACAACCCCAGACTCATTCAGGTCTTTCACGGCCCTTTGCGAATCATACGACCTACCTGGCTCAGAAATATTTAGGTACCTGCAACTTAAGCATTTTTTCTCCCCATGTATATGTAGAGACCCCTCAAAACCAGCCCTGTCCCCCTTTGAACATATATGCCATAAAGACCCACACGAGAAAGGCTTAATCTCCTCTCTCTACAATCAGCTTTTAGACCCCCTTCTTCTATTGCGTATGCCACAAATTGGGAAAATGACTTAGAACCCAAAGACTGGGCCGACGTTTGGGAGGCCACCAAATCATCATTGCAATCGGTAGTGACAGTCAAAACAAACTATAAGGTGCTCATGCGGTGGTACCTTGTTCCTGCCCGCATTGCAAAGTATATTCCATCCTATTCCCCTCTCTGCTTCCATGGCTGCTCGGAACGAGGCACACACCTCCACATTTGGTGGACGTGGCCATTAGCGGAAGCCTTTTGGGGGCAAATTTTTCAGATTTTATCGATCTTATTTGAAAGAAACCGGACTGCATCTCTAGGACCCAATTCAAACTTCTTTTGCAGGTTACGATGGCGGCAAAGCAGACGATAGCGAAAGCGTGGAAAAAGCCTCTACTTAATATCAATGAAACTAAGAACAGGGTCACAAGAGCCATGATTCATGCCAGAATAGAAGCTATTATCCTGGACAAAACCGTATTACAGGTTAGGGTGTGGAGGCCATGGATGGAGCACTTTGTGCCCTCCAATTTTGATCACAATCTCCTTACCCCTTGAACACATTCATCGCCATCCTAGAGGATGATTTTAAACTTTCGACTTTTCATCCCCTGCGACTTTTCCTTCGTGAAGTGCCAGGTCACCCCGGGATAACCCCCCTTTTTCTTTTTCTCCCCCCCCCCTGTCGCTTTCTTTCTTCTTTCTCTCTCTCTTTATACCTAATACCTTTAGTTTATCTCACTAGAATGTCTACTCCATGCATGACCAGGTCTCTATCTTACAACCCACCCACTTTCACCAACCGTTTAGATACGGAAAGTTTCATGTAAGAAGTTTAAACCTAAAGGCCTCTTTACTTCTTAGGAGGCCAATCGGATAAAGATCTCTGTGTATTTTGTTACAAATCAACCCAAGTCAGGACCTACAGTTTTAGTCCAGAGTATATGAGATCACCTCCTGATCCAGGCACAGTTTGCTCCCACTGGGGTGCCAGGACAGGTCGGTGATTACCTACCTCTCAGCCCTGACTGGTTCATGCAACCGATATTTCTCTGATGGCCAAGCATTTTTCTGTGTTTATCTGTAATAATTTCCAAGTTATAAACTAAAGGTATGTTGCCTGCGCTAGGGTCCTTTTGGACCTCAGACCTGTTCTCTCAGATAACCCCTTTTTTTGTATGTTTCTCTGTATTTGTGCTTACAAAATTAATAAAACTTTTTGAAAATAAAAAATGCCCTTACATGTAAAAAGTTGAAACGATCATTTGTGTGTTAGATAGGAGTGGTTTGTTACCAGTTCGTGCCCGCCACTGTTACCAACTCATCTGCAGCGTCACATCCGGCTCCAAGCCGATCTGCCTGAGTGATCATATGGCCACGCTCTGACGCGTTTCATCACTTCCAACTTGGTCACAAAGGTTTAAAAGATCCCAGAGAAGAGAAACATATAATGTTTAGGCGTTTTAACTAGAGTTGAGCAGACAGGATGTTCGGGTTCGGCGGGTTCGGCTGAACTTCACGAAAAAGTCCGGGTTCGGTACCGAACTTGACCCGAACTTTACCCCGAACCCCATTGAAGTCAATGGGGACCCAAACTTTTCGGCACAAAAATGGCTGTAAAAAAGTCCTGTGCAAAAGGAAGTAAAATGGGGGTAAGAGTAGGACAAGTGCCCTACAAAAAATGGGGATAGGGAAAATAACTTAAAATCAAATAAAAAAAATAAAAATGGGAAGGGGGGTGAATGTGGAGTAGGAGCCTAGGCTGTGACCGTGGCAGTGTAGGTGATGATTTTAGAACAATAATCTGTCCCTTACAGCAACAGCAGGAACCTGACCCTATAGGAGTAGGCGATGATTTTAGAACAAAAATCTGTCCCTTACAGCAACAGCAGGAACCTGACCCTATAGGAGTAGGTGATGATTTTAGAACAATAATCTGTCCCTTACAGTAACAGCAGGAACCTGACCTTATAAAACTAGGAGATGATTTTAGAACAATAATCTGTCCCTCAAAGCAGTAGACTCTACCTAGTCCAGAATCAGATCATTCTGTAATGCAGGATGAGATCTGCAATCTGTCCCTCAAAGCAGTAGTAGTAGTAATCTCTACCAAGTCCAGAATCAGATCGTTCTGTATTGCAGGATGAGATGTTATTATATCTGCAATCTGTGCCTCACAGCGCAGGTAGCATCCTCTCCGTACACTAGCCTGAGAGCATGTGACATGCAGCACTACGTGACTCCAGCTTGATGTCACATGATGCACTGGCCAATCACAGCCATGCCATTAGTAGGCATGGCTGTGATGGCTTCTAATGGCAAACCAGTGAAACGCTTGTTGATTGGCTGCCCTGCAGCTATTCAACAGGCGGGATCAAATACCCGAACCCAAACTTTTTTTCAAAAGGGTCACGGACACCCCAAAGTTCAGTACGGACTTTCGCTCAACTCTAGTTTTAACTAATCTTCAGGCATAAAATTATTTTTAAACATGTGTGCAATGCCACTGGCAGCAAAAGGGTTAATTAATTCACTAAAGTAGGAACCATCTACCTAACTCAGTTTATAGCGGATATCTGGTTCAACTATAAGCTGGTTAGCATTTTTTCCCCTAATTCCAGTCCATAAACAGATAGAAAATGTGTATATACTGTATATGCATATATATATATTTTTATAGTTGTTTTTGTTTCTGTGCAATTAACTTTGAAAAAAATCAATGACATCACAAATGAATGGTATAGCTGATGCCCTTAAGCACCACATTCCAATAATGGCATATTAGTCATAAAAGAACAGTAAAGGGACTTTCAAGGTGCTGTAGTATTGCCCCCAGGAATATACACATAAGACCAAATAAAATTGCAAAATATATTACAGAAACAAATGTCAGATAGTACATAATCAGCAACACTCCATACACCTTCCCCAATAATAGCCATATATATCCATATTACACTTATATCAATATTGTGTAGATGGAAGCAGGATATGGGAAGGTGTCCCAATGCGTTTCGTAAGTTGAGCTTAAGTTGGGTTAAAGGAGTGCAGAAATATATTATCCAGAACATAAACGTTTAGTTGTATGTGTGAAAACCCACAGGGTGTGGACACAGGGAGGGGGGCGAAATTAGGTCAGGCTAGGCAGCCCCCTGATAGTCTCAGCTATAGGGCCCAGGGACGATACCAAGGGAGGATGCAATTCCACCACCTATATAGAAATAGTATCTCAAGGTTATAAGGAAAACACGACATGTCATCAAATTCTATGACAAGGGGGTGGGGCTGAGTGCCCCTGTCTGTGTCCAAAGCTTCTTTCTATGGTGGGGCACCCACTGAAGAGCAAGAGCTAGAAGTGCCGGGGGTGTGGCTTGCAGTGCTCAGCGGCGGGCGTCTTTTGGAGAGGCTCCGGGAGATCCAGGCTCCATCCAGGGGAATCCGACCACACAAAGGATGGGTGAGACAAGATACCCCCTAAGAAAGATCACCCACACTCCGACAGACACCCTGACCCCAAAAGTGAGGGCCGCTGCCCTCAGATCTAGGAGCTAGAGAGGCTGATACTGCACTCACATAGCCAAGACCGCCGCCATATTTACAGGCCTCAGCCTACCTCAGCATCCTCAGGCCTAAATTTACCATCCATCCCTCGCCCGAAGACGATGATCTAGAGGCCAAACAGTGCCATTTGCATAGGCAACAGAAGCGGTGAAGGTTAAACGGCCGAACCCCACCACAACAGCATAGGTCCGATCAAGACCTCCGAGGCCTAAGAACAGACGCCATACGGCCATTTTTTCCCCTCCGCCATATCCATCCTTGCCTGGGGACATAAAACGAGCGCACCCCTGGCACAAATCCTTCACCCTATAAGGTGCACTGAATAGACTGGTGACAAGAGAATAAAACAAAAGGCAGACACCTGCACTTACAAAGAGTGGTGGCCATCTTGGTACATCCCACCTTTCTAGCAAAGAACACAGGTGTGATGACACCTTACTGACTTACTACAGAGGACACCACATAACCCAATAATATAACAAGATGGGCAAACCCCAAAAAACTGGCTCACAATCAGGTTCTCAAACATGATACCAGTGTTAACTTGCTGGTTCATCATGCCCCGATATTGCAGACATCTTTAAAAATCAAACGCAGAAAAACAGAAGCATGGCAGGATCAAAGACCCCTCAAGCACAAGAATACACAGATGAGGAAGACTTTGATTATGAATCCCTAGCAGCCTCTGAAAGACCGGCAAGAAGCACGACAAATAATTATCACCCCTTAACTTATGGGGACATGACAGAAATAGCCACAGACATCAAAAAATCATTCTCATCAGCAATAACAGAGCTTAAAGCAGATCTGTTAGTCTTAACCAAACAAATGTCATCAATTGAGAAAACTGGAAAACAGGGGGATAAAGCCATAGAAAGACTAGACCAGGTCGCCTCCTCGCACTCTCAACATTTATTTACTCTGAACAGACAAATGGAAGATCTGGATAATAGAGGAAGAAGGAAAAACATTACAGTAAGAGGCACACCAGAAACAATAAACTCAGAAGAAATAAAACCAGCCCTCACGTCCATCTTCAATAACCTTTTGGAGAGACCTATGGAGTCAACTATTGAATTTGAAAGAGCTCATAGAGCCTTGAGACCCAAAGGCCCAGACACAGCGCCACCTAGAGACATTATATGCTGCCTCAACAACTTCCCTCTGAAAGAAGAGATACTGATGAAAGCAAGACAAAACAAAAAAAAATCCTATTTAACGGTGCAAATATACTACTATTTCAAGACCTATCTCCTATCACTTAAAAGAACAGAAGGGTTGTAAAACCAATGCTGGAAATCCTCAAAGAAAAAACAATTCCATATAGATGGAAATTTCCCTTTGCAGTCCAAATTATCGTTGAAGGCAGACAGGTGATCCTCCGCACACCTGATGATATCACACTCTTCTGCGACCCCATTCAAACCAAATTAATAGACCTACCTGAATGGTACCAAGAATTTTGTTTGCCCCCACAAGTCTCAATGAAGGCAACTTCTCCAGGTACACCTCCTCAAAAATCAGAGACAATCGATACTAAAATAGGATCCACAACAGAGATCCTACACCACAATGGTTGCAATAAAAGGAATTGGAAACAAGAGAATCTACAAGTTGGAACTGTAAACCCAATCCTAAAAGAACACTGAAACACGTTTTTTTCAGCTTTCAAACTCAGCACAATCAACAACCCAACAATAACGTTTCTAACTGCACTATAAGATTCAGCCAACCAAAGAACCTGAGTTGCATACAGACCATGATTGTAAAAACCAAGACTTAAATACTTATATCTTTCTTGCCTTTCTTCCACCCTTTCTTCAAATGAAACAAGAAAACACACATGACCTAACTAATCTCAAGAAACACTAAGACAAGGTCACACAGATATAACTTAAACTGTATCAATTCAAAGCCTTCACTATACACATAGTGATTACTCACTACCTATTATCTACAAAATAAATAACCCCTGTCACTGAAGCTAAATATAAGTGCCAATCTACAACATTAAACATTACAAGTAAGGGAACGAGACCAGATCACATGGCCCAGGATGATTCGCCCGCTTACCTAAAGAGACTATAAACCCTGCCATTATTAATACCAATTCTGGTTACTAACTCTCCTGACTGATACTGTATCTACAGATTACTCCAGAACATACAGGTGTCCCAAAGAAAGAGAGAGGAAGAACTATACATACGTAGAAACACAGAAAAGTGACGGCAGAAAAAGACTGAGTAGTCCATCGAGTCTGCCCCTTTTTATTTATTTATTTATTTTTTTACATTAACCTTGTTGTCTGACTATAGATTTATGTTTATCCCAAGCATGTTTGAAGCCATTAACTGTTGACTGTCTCACAACCTCTGTTGGTAGTTTATTCCAATCATAAACCACCCTTTCAGTAAAATAATACTTTCTAAGATTAGTTTTGAACTTCCCCCCAGTTAGTTTGAGGTCATGTCCCCGTGTTCTTGATTTTGGTTTCATATTGAAAAGACTGCCCTCCTGACTTATTCACCCCCTTGATGTATTTAAAGGTTTCAATCATGTCTCCCCTCTCCCTTCTTTCCTCCAGACTGTACATATTAAGTTCCTGAAGTCTCTCTTGATATGTTTTATCCCCCAGACCTTTCACCATTTTTGTTACCCATCTCTGAACTCGTTCTATCTTATCAATATCTTTTTGTAAGTGTGGTCTCCAGAACTGGACACAGTATTCTAAGTGAGGTCTCACTAAAGATCTATATAGAGGAATCAGAACCTCCTTCCTCCTGCTGGACAATGAACCAACGAAAGGTATTTGGGTTTCACTAAACACATACAGTCAGGTCCATAAATATTGGCACATCGACACAATTCTAATATTTGTGGCTCTATACACCACCACAATGGATTTGAAACAAACAAGATGTGCTTTAACTGCAGACGTTCAGCTTTAATTTGAGGGTATTTACATCCAAATCAAGTGAACGGTGTAGGAATTACAACAGTTTGTATAGGTGCCTCCCACTTTTTAACCACATCAGTACCGAGCACGAAAACCCCCTTCCTGTCCAGGCCATTTTTCAGCTTTCAGCGCTATCACACTTTGAATGACAATTACTCAGTCATGCAACACTGTACCCATATGAAATTTGCGTCCTTTTTTTCACACAAATAGAGCTTTCTTTTGGTGGTATTTAATCACTAGGGGGGGTATTTTTTGTGCTATAAATAAAAAAACATTGAAAATTTTGTGGAAAAAATGCCTTTTTCTTTGTTTCGGTCATAAAACTTTGCAAATTAGTAATTTTTCTTTGTAAATTTTGGCCAAAATTTATACTGCTACCTATTTTTGGTAAAAATAACCCAAATAAGTGTATAGTATTTGGTCCTTGTGTAAGTTATAGAGTCTACAAGCTATGGTACCAATCACTGAAAATGTATCACACCTGATCACACCTGATATACTGACAGCCTGTCTCATTTCTTGAGACCCTAACAAGCCAGGAAAGTACAAATACCCCCCAAATGACCCCTTTTTGGAAAGTAGACATTCCAAGGTATTTAGTAAGAGGCATGGTGAATTTTTTGAAGTTGTCATTTTATTTTTCACAAAATTGTCATTGTAACAGGTTATTTGTCACACACAGCATATGCATACCACAAATTACACCCCAAAACACATTCTGCTACTCCTCCTGAGTATGGTGATATCACACGTCTGAGACTTTTTCACAGCCTGGCCACATACAGAGGCCCAACATGCAGGGAGCGCCATCAGGTATTCTAGGGGCATAAATTACACATCTAATGTCATGACGACCTATCACATTTTTGAAGGCCCTGGAGCACCAGGACAATGGAATTGCCCACAAAATGATCCCATTCTGGAAAGCAAACACCCCAATGAAAAATCTTTGAGGCATAATGAGTCTTTTGAATGGTTCATTTTTTTCCAGTAGTTTTTGGAAAATGTGGGAAAAAAATGAAAACGCTTTTTTTTTTTACATAAAGTTGTCCATTTATAAGATATCTCCAACACATAGCATGTACATAGCAAAAATGACACCCCAAAATACATTCTGCTATTCCTTCTGAGTATGGCGATACCATATGTGTAAGACTTTTACATAGCCTGACCATATACAGAGGCCCAACATTGAACTAGCACCTTCAGGCGTTCTACAAGCATAAATTACACATCTCATTTCTCAACACCCAATTACACTTTTGAAGGTCCTGGAGCACCAGGACAATTGAATTGCCCACAAATGACCCCATTTTGGAAAGCAAACACCCCAACGTATAATCTATGAGGCATAATGAGTCTTTTGAACATGTAATTTTTTTCCAGTAGTTTTTGGAAAATGTGGGAAAAAAATGAAAACGCTTTTATTTTTACACAAAGTTGTCCATTTATATGATATTTCCAACACATAGCATGTATGTAGCAAAAATGACACCCCAAAATACATTCTGTTACTCCTCCTGAGTATGGCAATACCACATGTGAGACTTTTACAGGTGATGTTTACTCATAGGTGTGATGGTCACTGAGAGGTGATTGGCGATGGGCACTGATGGGTGACTGGCGGTGGTCACTGATGGGTGACTGGCTGTGGTCACTGATGGGTGACGGGTGTCTGGCGGTGGTCACTGATGGGTAACGGGTGTCTGGCGGTGGTCACTGATGGGTGAGGGTGTCTGGCAGTGGTCACTGATGGGTGACTGGTCTCTGGTGGTGGTCACTGATGGGTGATGGATGTCTGGTGGTGGTCACTGATGGGTGACGGGTGTCTGGTGGTGGTCACTGATGGGTGACAGGTCTGGTGGTGGTCACTGATGGGTGATGGATGTCTGGTGGTGGTCACTGATGGGTGACGGGTGTCTGGTGGTGGTCACTGATGGGTGACAGGTGACTGGCGGAGGTCACTGATGGGTGACTGGCGGTGCACACTGATACGTGCCGGGTGTCTGGTGGTGGTCACTGAAGGGTGATGGGTGTCTAGTGGTGGTCATTGATGGGTGACGGGTGACTGGTGGAGGTCACTGATGGGTGACGGATGACTGGCGGTGGTCACTGATGGGTCATGGGTGACTGGCGGTGGGCACTGATGGGTGCCGGGTGTCTGGTGGTGGTCTCTGATGGGTGACTGGTGGTGGTCACTGATGGGTGACTGGCGGTGGTCACTGATGGGTGCTGCGTGTCTGGCGGTGGTCACTGATGGGTGATAGGTGTCTGGAGGTGGTCACTGATGCGTGACGGGTGACTGGCGGTGGTCACAGATGTGCGACGGGTGACAGGCGACTGGCGGTGGTCACAGATGCGTGACGGGTGACAGGTGACTGGCGGTGGTCACTGGTGGGTGACGGGTGACTGGCGGTCGTCACTGATGGGTGACGGGTGACTGGCGGTGGTCACTGATGGGAGACGGGTGACTGGCGGTGGTCACTGATGGGTGATGGGTGGTGGTCATTGATGGGTGACGGGTGACTGGCGGTGGTCAGTGATGGGTGACGGGTGACTGGCGGTGGTCACTGATGGGTGACAGGTGCACTTTATGATGGCAGTCTGATGACAGGTGCACTTTATGATGACAGGTACACTTTATGATGACAGGTACCCTTTATGGGGGCAGATGGTGTGACTTTTACTACACAGATCAGTAACTCACTGATCCCAGCTCTTCTCTCCTCACACTGGAAACTGTGTGAGGAGAGAAGAGCTGGTAACAGTGAGTTACCGCTCTGTTTACATTGGATGTGATCGGCTGTGAAGTAGATCACAGCTGATCACAAGGTAATAGCTGCCGGCCGGTGG
>BLSH010142478.1:575077-585275 GCA_018402905.1 Glandirana rugosa | reverse complement strand
ATCTCGAAAGAAAACCACCATAAACAAGTGGTGACGTGAAAAATTAAAAACGCTATATTTGTTTTTATCTTGCCTTTAAAACTTTTTTTTACTATAAAAGTTGAAATACAATAATGTTTTTATGTTATTTGATTTAAAATCAGTATTTAAAAAAGGTTTTACGTAAGTCGGTGTACTTACACATGGGGTATCCCCGTACTCAGGAGAAGCAGCAGAATGTATTTTGGGGTGTAATACCACATATACCCATGGAATATGTGAGCAATATATCATTTCAGTAACAACTTATGACAAAAAAATAAAATATTCAATGGGCTCAACATGCCTCTCAGAAAATTCCTTGGGGTGTCTACTTTCCAAAATGGGGTCATGGGAAATGAGATAGGCAGTCATAAAATAAAACCTGTGGAAATTCCAGAAAATGTACCCTAGTTTGTAGACGCTATAACTTTTGCGCAAAGCAATAAATATACGCAATTTGGCTTTTTTTTACCCGAGACATGTGGCTGAATGCATTTTGGAAAAAATTTATGACTAAAATTTAGTTTATTGTATTTTTGTAATAACATAAAGTTGAAAATATCATTTTTTTTCAAGATTTCCGTTCTATTTTTGTTTATATCGCAAAAATTAAAAAGTGCAGTGGTGAACAAATACCACCAAAAGAAAGCTCTATTTGTGGGAAAAAAAGGACGCAAATTTCGTTTGGGTACTGCATTGCATGACCGTGCAATTACCATTTGAAGCGGCGCAGTGCCAAATTGAAAAAAGGGCTCCGGTCCTAAGGCTGGAAATCCTTCCGGTCCTTAAGTGGTTAAAGAGTGTCAGTTGAGTGGTGACCTCACAGAAAGGGGACTTGCTGTGTGTTAGGGCAATTAATATTGACCAATGTGATTGGTTTATCATGCCAGGTGCCCTTCACAAATAAGCATCTGCCTGCGTTGTCTATTAGCTGGTCCATAACAATGAAGTGGCTAGATTTGATGAAGAGGATTGACACTCCTTTGGACTTTGAAGTTGGGCATGTGACATGGAATGCCGTAGGGCAGCAGTCGTTTTGAAATCTTGGGACCGATCCCTCCATAAAGTGGGTCTCTTGGAAGCAGAGAATCTGAGCCTTTTGTCTCGTCGCCTCTACAAGGATGCTTCTCCTCTTTTCAGGGATATTTAATCACTGTGCATTGAGCGAGTAAATCTTCAGTGAAAGAGGGGTCAAGCGTGATTTAGAGTTTGCCATCGAGAGGGCTCACCCAGAAAGGGTCTAGCTTTGTAGGCTTGGTGAGGATGAAGGAGAGAGCAGCCGGGGAGGGCTAGGAGGGCACGCTAGGGGAGGTGGGTAAGGGAGGGTAGGCGGGGAGGGGGGTAGGTGAGGAAGGGTAGGGTAGGGGTGCACTTGAAAGGGATTCTAGTGGAGCTTGGATGCCCAGGGGGCTAGGAATGTACGTAACAACTGGAGGTGAGAACAGTCCGGCTGTATCACCTAAAGGAAAGGGTAACAGGGTTACGGTAAGGGTCCAATAACGGCCTGCCACTCCGATGTGGGAGAGGGGTCTAGCATGGGGGGAGCGCCCATTGGGCCACCCCAAGGCAGGGTGTTTGCCAGAGATGGCTGTAGGTCAGATTCTGTTCCACGGGCTGCTGAAGTGCTTGTTATGGTCTGCTTAGTGCCCAAGGGAGACTATAGGTCTCTTCTGGTGTGTAACAGGGTTGAAAGTACCCTTTTAACAGCTCAGGGCAGAGAAAATCACCAGCTGTAGTGAAACCGTGCAAGGATAGGCCAGTAATCAATCAATCAAACCCACCATTGAGGCCCCCCTGACGCATGGGTGATATGCTGTGCCGTCTCACCTCGACCCCCTCTAAAGAGTGGGAGCTCGGGGAACACGGCTGGGCAGAAATCCCCCAGGTACACCCGGGCCAAGCACCCCAGCCCATTTGCCATAGCTTAATAGTCCTTAAAAGGACCTGTTATGAGGCTCCACCAATGTCACTGGGGCAGCAAGCTTCACAGTGAGGGTAGGGTCATTCGCTATAGGTACCAGGCTTTGGGTCCCGGCCCGGGGTAGCCAAGAGGAAGCCCCTACTTGTGGGCAGGGCCCACAGCCCGCGCTCAATAAATTAAGCACCAACTAGGGTCCTCCCACCACAGAACACGCAAGGTTAAACATGCTAATGTAAGAGATATCACAAGGCAGAGAAAAAAAGGACCAAAAAATGACAAAAGGAAAAAAGGGTAATCAAGGCCTAGCGGTGCTCAGGTTCATTGCTGCAGTTTGAAGAAGAAAGAGCGATCGTGGGCTTGCCCACCACAGCAAGGAACGGTTGCCCCTAGCATAGTGTGGACCCAATCATGCAAAAAGTAGAAATCTGTCCATATAAAACCCAATAATATAGCCATGAATAACAAAATGAACATAAACAGTCCCCTGTATGCCTCCAGCCACTTAGGTATGAATACTTGCAGGTTGAGGTAAAAAGAAAAATGAAAAACCTGTAGATCAGGCTGTCAGGTGTGTTCCTCAAGGAGTCCAAAGTATTGGATCTACTTCTGCTATGTCCTAAATTCAAGAGGAGCCAGTATCCTGCCCATGCACAGCCAACGTCTCACTTGAGTGGGAACATGCGTTAGACAGTTGGTATATGTTCTAGGAGCATCTTATCCACAGCCTCCAAAGGTCCGTACAGTCAAGCCGGGAAATCCCAGTGGGTAGGGGACAAAGTATTGTTAAGGTGGACGGTAGGTAGTGGGCCTCTCCTCCATCAGAGGCTTGTGTGGAGGCCTATGAGTCCTGCTGGCATGTCCTAAACAGGGCTGGTATGGTCTGGCTGAGCTGCGTATTGGAGTCCGCCTGTCCGCGGCTTGTCAAGGAGCTTCTGCCAGCCATCTCTAGGGTTGTTAGGGAGGTCTGCCCGGCTTATGATGCTGTAAGTGATGCCCTGCTCGTTGGAGCACTTGGATTATGCGTCCATCTTGGTCCAGTGCTAGGCCATGCCCCCGCGGTTTTTATTTTTAATGTCATCCTGCTGGTACATTAATTGTTGGATCAAAATTGTTTGGTTATTCAGGGTCTCCTCTTGGCATTGCAAAGCACTGTAGAGACCATCTGTAGCATTTGCTCCAACCGCACCCCCAGATCTTTCTTGAGCTCAGAAATCTCCTTCTTATAAATATGCTCCATGTGCTTCACATATTATTCAAAGTCCATTTGATGGGCAGAGCTTTTATATATGATTCTATGTCCCAACCATCCCTGGAGAAGCCTGGGGGGAGGCAGCGTCTGAAATTCCAGTGAAAAGGTGCTCTATGTCGGTGGTAGAGGGTCTGGCTGTATTTTCTCCCTGTACTGATGTTTGCCCATAGTAGCAGTGGAGTGGGGTTTGTACCGAGTAGCTGGCACTGGGTAAGCCGTATGGACTTGGAGCTGTTGCAAGACATGTCTCACCACTACATACGCCAAGCCAAGCCCCCATGATGGCAATTTTTAAAGGTGAGGCCTTCCAAAGGAATGTCTCTAATCATCTCAAAGAGGGATCTCTAAAAAGCAGAGAGCACCAGGCTGAGATCCCAAAGTGACACAGGAGGTTAAATTGGGTGAATGATATGAGCAACTCCCTGTAGAAAAGTCCTTATAAAGGATTGTGAGACACAGGGTTTCTGGAAAAGTATGGATAAAACAGAATCCTGGTCAAGACTAGACTGAAGCAAGGCCAAAATGTATAGTGGTAATATAGTGTTCCCTAGGGTTAACCCTTCTGTCCACGCACCATACAAAGAATGTCTTCCGTGTGCAATTGTAAATCTTACAGGAGTTGGATCTGACTTTGGTTTCAACCGTAATGCTGTTAAATTTAAGTATTGGAAATCAGGATGCAACAAGGAGCCTTGGGTCAGTAAGTCTGTTTGAAAGAGGCCAGTTCATTCACCAAAAGTCTGTCTGTGCACTATTTTCCATCAGGCCAATTTGGTACAATGAAAATCACCAGGATCCGAGTGCTCCGATGAGCAGGGCATCACTTACAGCATCATAAGCCGGGCAGACCCCCCTAACAACCCTAGAGATGGCTGGCAAAAGCTCGTTGACAAGCCGCGGACAGGCAGACTCCAATACGCTGCTCAGCCAGACCATACCAGCCCTGTTCAGGACATGCCAGCAGGACTCATAGGCCTCCACACAAGCCTCTGATGGAGGAGAGGCCTAAGGCTCTCCCACACTGGACCTCATGCATCAGGTGAGCAACACTACGCACCGTGCACAGGCCCCTCCATTTCTCAGCCTAACGGATCTCCATGCGGTGGCTGCAGACATTAAGGGCACGCTCACAGCTGCAATCTCGGACCTCAAAGCCGACCTCCGGTCCATGGCCACATGCCTGGAGCATGTGGAGATGGTGGCCATGACACACGGGGCCACCATCCAGCAGGTGAAGCAGGCAGTCAGCACACAAACCCAGCATATGCTGGATATGCACTGCCACATCTAGGACAACAATAACAGGGGTCGTAGATGGAACCTCAGATATAGGGGGATAATGGAGTCAATTGAGGGCCCCCAACTGCAACACACTGTCTTGGCCATCTGCAACACCTTACTGGGCAGAACTGGGGAGTTGCCACCAGGCACTCAGACCCAGAGATCAAGACACAGACCCCCAGGGACATAATCTGTTGCTTTGTCAGCTTCACACAAAAAGAGGAGGTTCTGCGACAAGCTCTCATGCAGGGGCAGCTGCAGCACGAAGGTCAGCCTATACAGATCTTCCAGGACCTGTCCATCATCACCCTGCAGCACAGGAGAGACCCGTGCCACCTTCTCACCGTCCTCAGGGAAAGACACATAGTGTACCGCTGGAAGTTCCATTTTTGTTTAACGGCAACATCAGGCAACAGAGCAGCTGCCTTGCGCACACCTATGGAACTGCAAGCCTTCTGTGACACTCTGGGCATACCGTTGGTCTCTGTTTCTGACTGGTTTAGCTCCTTCCTGCAACCTGAACCCTGGATTCCCATTCAACAGGAGAGGACCCCACAGTCCCGCCGACACAGACAGAGACGCCGCAGATCCTCTTCTGATTCCTCCCAAAGAGATCTGGAGGCTATGATCACTGACAGAGACCAAGGTCGACACCTTCCTCTGCAAGATGGAAAACTGAATATTGACCCATCCCCAGCTGCCTGCCTTGCTTTGTACGCTTTTGGGCATCATGTACCCACTACCTACTGTCCACCTTAACAATACTTTGTCCCCTGTCCCCTACCCAATGGGATTTCCCAGCTTGACTGTACGGACCTTTGGAGGCTGTGGATAAGACGCTCCTAGAACATATACCAACTGCTCAATTCTCTTAAGGCCCATTTGGTGGCCTGTATTGCTTCTTGATGATTTATAATAGTATATAGAGATGCAACGTCGGCAGTTGCTAAATAAATAGGTTTGTCTTTTATATCAATTCTATCAAGTAATTGTATAAGGTGCTTAGTGTCTCTGAGGTAGGATTTTGTTTTTTGCACAACAGGTTGCAGAAACCAGTCTACGTATTCACCGATTCTTGCGCCAACCGAGTTAATACCATTTACAATTGGCCAGGGGGGTTAATATTGTCCTTTATGGATCTTCGGTAATATATATCACTGGGATTCTGCACATGTCAGGCCTAAGATATCTCCCCTTTTTTTTTGTTAAGATTTCTTTCTTTAGACCTTTCTCAATCAGTTCAATCAAAGGGATATTAAGAATTATGAAGAAGATTAGGTCTACAAATGGCAAACGAAAGCGGAAGGGATCAATGCTGGATCTACTAACAGTTCACCTGAAATAGAAGTGAGGATCCAACAGGTGAATGGAGAAGAAGAATGACTAGACTACACATGTCTATAATCCCAGAACTCCGAACTATGAGAATAGAAGAGATTTCAATAATTTTAATACTCCATGACCACAACCAAGATGGAATAACAATTGGAAGAAACCCTTCTGGAAGAATAACTGGTACAATAAAAATTATAACCATCCTAAACCTTACTATCAACAGACATACACTGAGAGAAGATCACTATCACCGGTCTACTGGAATAGGAATCAAAATACAGAGTACCACTATGACAATAGAAGAGGGGACGAAAGACCAAATAGATATGAAAATTATTCGGTATCTGTCTATAATAGATTTGAACCATTAAGGAGAGATGATTACTATAATAGAACTCCCAGACACTACTATGATAACAGAGTAGATCGAAATTACAAAAGAATCCACATCAACATCATTTTTTAGGGTTGAGACAACAAGAAACACAGAGGAATTACCAAAGGGAGGGAGCGCGAAGACGGACACCCAGAAGATCACCAGAGCCTAAACCAAGAGAAAAAAACAAGAGAGAAAGATCACCAGGGAGAAGTGAAAAGTTACCACGAATCCAGGAGATATACCCCAAGAAGATCCCCAGATCCCAGAATGAGGGAGAAAGAATACCGGAGAGAAGAAAGGGGTCAACTGGAATATCAGAGGGAAGAAAGAGGTCAATTAGAATCCGGAAGGAAAATGGATCAAAAAGTCAGCAAAACTCCAAACAAAGATCCAACTATTGGAAGAAATGAAAATCGAGGAGAGGATGCAGAGCGGGAAGCAAAAATCAAAAGAAAAAGGAGAGTACTAGGAGAGGAAATAGTTAATCTGAGTGAAATTGAATTATCACAACAAGAAATAAGAGTTTTGGATAAGGGATTGAAATTTGCTCCCAAAAAGAATTTTAATAAATTCAATGCCTATGTAGATATTTTGAAATATACGAGAAAACTAAATATTAAAAAGTATGTGATGAGCAAGCCCGGAGAAAACGTAGGAAGGAGAGATATAGAAAGAACCAGCACACAATATAGCACTTTACGGAATAAATCCTTATTCAACCCTACAAACGTGAATAATGAAAATGTGGAAGTTTTCCACCAAATGGTATTGGAGGACCTTAACAACCTCAAAATCAAAAAATTATATGACCCTGGAAATATAAAAAATGGAATTCGAAAGCTTGAACAGAGAAAGGATATAGTAGTGAGACCTGCAGACCAGGCTGGAGCAATTGTTGTACAATCAAAAGAATCATATAAAAAAGGAGCTGGATCGACAGTTACAGGATACCAATATCTATTAGAAATTACTAAGCAATCCAGCTAAAATTTATAAAAGAGAATTGGATAAACTGATTGAGAAAGGTCTAAAGAAAGAAATCTTAACAAAAAAGAGGGGAGATATCTTAGCCCTGACATGCAGAATCCTGGTGATATATATATTACCGAAGATTCATAAGGACAATATTAACTCCCCTGGCCGGCCAATTGTAAATGGTATTAACTCGGTTGGCGCAACCTGTTGTACAAAAAACAAAATCCTACCTCAGATACATTAAGCACCTTTTACAATTACTCGATGGAATTGATATAAAAGACAAACCTGTTTATTTAGCAACTGTTGGCCTTGCATCTCTATATACTATTATAAATCAAGAAACAATACAGGCCACCAAATGGGCCTTAAGAGAATTGAGCACTGGGGGGGTGTGGCTGGCGCGCAATCGAGATGGCAGCATAAGTCAGGAGCTCCTCACGTTCACCGCTGTACTATGCGACTACCAGCCTTCTGTGTCCCTAAATTATCTCCGGGGTTTGCGGACACCAGCAAGACTATTCAGGGAACCATGTCCCTAAAAAGAAAGGAGGACCGGCTCCCCCGCAAACTAACGGCCTACATGTACCAGCCTACAGCAAGGAGTAACCAAGATGGCGCCGCCGTAAGAAACCCACAGGCCGCAGGAGCCTCACTCGCTGTCCCGGACATGCATGGCACATTACCAGCAATCCAGGACTCAGCTACCTTAGCAGGACTGAAACCTCACTTCTCACCCCCTGGCACTCCGATCTCAAACAGCCCTGCCAAAGCGAAGATGCGCCTCGACACCACGGCAGACGATCGGGAGGTAAGCCAGTTACAATTACTTGTGAACGGGGTGTCCCCACAAACGACCGCACCGGACTCCATAGCGGCTTTCCCTACTTTGGGTCAGCCGGTGATTGACACAACCTTAAAGGACATGTTGATGTCCCTAAGGAGTTCCCTACAAGCAGACTTGATGTCCTTGAGGCACAAATTTGGCCACAGCATTAACATGCTAGACAACAGACTCTGACATATTGAAACGAATGTTGGGAATATTACCACTACGGTTAATGACATTATAGTCACCCAAGAGGACCAGGCTCATTACACTAAATGGATAAAAGATAAATTGGCAGATATCGAGGACAGGTCCAGAAGGAACAACTTAAAAATCCGAGGAGTACCCGAATCGGTGCAACCTTCGGACCTGTCATCATATGCGCGCAATCTAATCAAAGCAGTGGTACCAGAAGCAAAAAATATTGAATTGGTCATTGATCACATTCATAGGCTACCAAAGCCACCCTTCCTCCCCGACTCAGTGCCTCGGGATGTGATATTAAGAATTCATTTTTTTCACATCAAGGAACAGTTCATGCAGAAAGTAAGAGCCCTGGGAAGTCTACCTGATCCATTCAGTAAGCTACAGGTCTTTGCGGACCTGTCTCAACATACCCTGAGTCGACGCAGACAACTAAACAATGTAACAAAGACACTGCACAATAACCAAATTCCATATCAATGGATTGCACCGTCCAAAATATCTCTTACAAAGGGCAAAAGCATACGGTAGCCTCGATCCAAACTGGCATGCACCTCCTACAAGAATGGGGCATCATACCTGAATCATCAGATAGCGTACCCATGGATCAAAGCCCTGAATCGGTCCGTAACAGTCAACCCTTGCCTCAGCGGCCCAACAGATCTCGCTAATTATATACTGACACAGTTCTAACCAGAGCGGTTAGTGAGTCACCTGCCTCTCTCGGCTATTTGAACTTTGTTTGTTTCCCCCCACGTTACTGCCTTTTAGCACTTGTAGTGCCTACGGTTAAAGGCAGAACCTCTAGTTGTTTTGTTTTTTTATCCAGTGCTTTCCCCCACAACACCCTCCCTACACGTTCGCTCAGTGTCACCGCAGGTTGCATCATAGCACACTAACAAGCTTAGTCAGCTCATTCAGTACTAGCTCCTCATATACCGTTAGCCCTGAGCTGTTAAAACCGAAGCCACCTCAAGTCAACTTCATTTTCATCTCAAGCCACCTATATTACACAGTATGACTCTTAAAATACTTTCGATCAAAGTCAACTGTCTCAATCATCCGGTCAAAAGTAAATCATTGTGGAAACTTGCATTACAAACCAAATCAGATATAATCTGCGTCCAGGAGTCTAACTTTTGCAACTCCAACCCACCTCCTTGTAGCCACAGAGACTTTAATACTATTTTCATGGCTAGTGCCCCACAAAAGAAAAAGGGAGTTTTAATAGCCTTTAAAAACTCCACATCCTTCCAACTTCAACAATGTGTTACGGATCCGGATGGTCGGTATATCATTGTGACTGGATCTATTAACAACAGGGTATACACAATAAGGCAAAATCCTGGTCAGGATAGTCCCCAATCATGGACCCCAGCAGGTCCATGATTCCCAGGTGACCGGGAAAGGGATAACCCAGCAGCATGTATGGTATATGCAAAAGGCTTATTATGGAAACAAAACGGACATAAACATAATGACAGCAGGGTAACACATGACCGACAACGTTGTCTAAAATAACACCCCCGGGGGTGGCAACCATACTTTACCCATAATATGCATAGCACATGGACCAATCAATAGCGTATGTCCCAGGAAACCCTTATGGAACAATCACCCACTCAGTGAAGTGTGGGCGATAGTATAAGGAACATCTGGGAATCTAATGCTGTAAAGATTGGTAATAAACAAGATGACCAACACCGGATGAAATGAATAGAAATGTCCCATAAATAAAGTTTTGGTGGCCCAGGGTGGTAAACAATCAATGTCACCAGCCGGGTGGTGAGAATGTGTGGTAACGCATGAAAAAAGTCACTGTAGATCCCTTATAAATTCAGTTAAAAATATACATATCTGATGTGTAATTTCTGGGTATAGTGATAAACAGTGGCCACACAAAGTCCATAGGCAATGATCAAATTGAAAGTAACAAACAATGACCACCTCTGAGCTCGTGGGTATTCATTAAGAGTCAGCCATGGGTCTTTAATGTGTAGTCTA
>BLSH010142478.1:525745-540889 GCA_018402905.1 Glandirana rugosa | reverse complement strand
GAACAAAAACATAAGAGGGACACCTCACCGGGTACACTGCAAGCCCTGGTCATTAAAAGAGATGAGCTTAAGGAACTGATGGAACAGGAAACAAGGAAATCATTTAACAGAATAAAAAAAGAAAGATATACAGGAGGTAATAAAATTGGAAAGACCCTAGCCAGGATCCTAGAGAAAAATAAATCTGTAAACTACATTGAAAAGATACAGAATAAAGCAGGAGAAATGGTTTATAAGACAACAGAAATAGCGGAAGCTTTCCAAAAATATTATAAATCACTATATACAATAAAACAAGAGGAAAATGGGGGAATAGAAAGACTTAGGGGAGCTAAAATCAGAGAATTCCTGCAAAAAGCTAATTTACCCCAAATATCAACAGAACAGGTACTAGATTTGGAAGCCCCTATTACAGTAGAGGAGATACATATAGCCTTGAAAAACACTGCACCAGGGAAAAGCCCTGGTCCAGATGGGTTCCCCGTGTTTTATTATAAGAAATTTAAGGAGATTCTCATCCCCAAAATGTGTACATATATGAATGGGATAGGAGATAACTGGGAGGTAAGAAATGAGGCATTGTTGGCAACAATCTCTATGATCCCAAAAGAAGGAAAAGACAAAACATTATGCTCAAGTTACAGACCAATCTCATTGTTAAATGCCGACATAAAACTGTTTTCAAAAATCTTGGCCACTAGGCTAAAAGAAGTGATAAAAGATGTGGTCAATGGGGATCAGGTAGGGTTCGTGCCAGGAAGAGAAGGGAAGGATAATGGGATAAGAACTCTACTTCTGACCCAGAGAATAAAGAGAGGAGGAGCCCCCGGTCTGCTGCTGTTGATAGACGCAGAAAAGTCCTTCGACAGAGTAGACTGGGGGTTCATGAATCAGGCAATGGAAAGTGTCGGATTGAGGAAGAGGATGACCCAATGGATCATGGCACTATATAAGAGCCCTAAGGCCAGAATAAAAGTAAATGGGAAATTGTCCTCGGTATTTGAAATGAAGAATGGCACACAACAAGGGTGCCCTCTGTCCCCATTGTTGTTTATATTATATTTGGAGCCACTATTGGCAGTTATTAAGAACAACCAGGAGATAAAAGGGTTTAGTATTGGAGAAGAGGAACATAAGATAGCAGCATATGCAGATGATATGCTGTTATTTATTAGTTCCCCTAAAACAACTATCCCAAATGTGATGAAAGTAATTAAACAATATGGAGAATTATCAAACGTTAAAATAAATAAAGATAAATCAGAGATTCTAAGTATCAATCTGGGAATACAAGAGAGAGCAGAGCTACAAAGAGAATTTCCATTTAAATGGGAAAACCAGGGAATAAATTATTTAGGTATCACATTAGCGACGGAAAGAGAAAAAATATATCAACTGAACTTTATCCCCTTAATAAATGAAATTAAAGATTAACTTAACAAATTAATTCATAGACCACTGTCCTGGTTTGGGAGGATCAACACGATAAAAATGGTAATACTACCCAAAATTTTATATAAATTTCAAATGCTACCAATTGAAATCCCGCAAGCATTTTTCCATGTAATGAGAAAACTGATGGTTACATTTATATGGAAAAATAAGAGACCAAGGATTAAATTCTCAGTCTTGAGTAAAGAAAAAAGTAGGGGAGGGTTAGCAGTACCAGATATAAAATAATATTACACGGCAAATTTAGTATCACGGGTGATAGAATGGGTCAACCCCACGGATAAGAAATGGGAGAGATTGGAAAACATAATGAGCAGGAGTAATTTAGGGAAAGGGGTATGGATCCCACGGGAACATAGGGATTTGGATAAGGACACAAGTAATTTGGCACACACAGTATTTAAAGAGTGGGATAAAATTTTTGCACAAAATAACTGGAAATGCAACTCTCCATACACACCACTGTGCGGAACTAATTATTTTGCACGAGGGAAAAAAGAATGGTTTGGGAAATGGATAAAAAACAGACACGATAAAACTTAAGGACATATTAACGGAAAGAAAAATAGCTACACAAAAGGATCTAAGACGAAAAGGAGATTTCCTTGAAATCGATGCATGGCGGTATCACCAATTAAGGCAATTCGTGACCTTGTTGCCCCAACCATTAAGAACAGAAAAAGAATTGACACAATTGAAAAAAATATGCATGACCCCGGGAAAAAAAAGGGGGATGTCGAAATTATATAAAATGCTGGTGGCAATGGGAGGAGAGGAGAGGCCGCCAAGTATCGATAGATGGGAAAAGGAATTGGGTCAACAGGTGGGGGAGCACACGCTGGCAAAGATAATGAAGCTGGTATTTAAATCTGCAATAGATAGTAACACGTGGGAGATGAACTATAAATGTCTCTCACGATGGTACCTCACCCCGGAAAGAATGTCAAAGATCCAAACGGGAAGGGCGGCATGGTGCTGGCGGGGATGTAAGGTCAAGGCGACAATGACGCACATGTGGAGGGATTATCCGGGGATACAGAAATACTGGAGGGAGGTAGTGGACTTGAGTAAAGAAATAACTGGAATAAAGATACAAACAGATCCCTGGACTTGCCTGTTCCATGGGACAGACAGGCCCATTAAACAATATACGAGGACGATAGTACCACATTTACTGAATGCAGCAAAGGGCCTGATCCCAAAATACTGGCAAAAAATTCAAACACCAACAATGAGGGAATGGTGTCTTAGGGTTGAGGAGATAAGAAATATGGAGTCCCTGAAAAATAGAGAAGATGAGGACACAGAGGATGGGATGAGAAGTGGGAGGGATGGACATATTTCAAAAACTCTAATACATATGCAAAATTAATGACTGCGGATCATACCACAAACAGAACCTGGGGGGGGAGGGGGGGAAGGGGAGAGGGGAGAAGGGGGCCCGGAGAAAGCAAAGAGCGACAATAAGGGGAATTAGGGATTAGTATAGAAAGAAGGGGGGCGGAACTGTATGTCTATCCCACTCTCCCTTAAGGACGCGGAGTAAAAATTAATAAAGAGAAGAACAATGATTTACAAGGGAGACCGGATATGATGTGACGTCACTCCCCGATGACACGTATGAAATATAAGTGGAAGTAAGAAGTCATGTACGGGCCGAAAGGCGAAGCTGATCCGGAAAAAAAAAAATATGAACCAGGCATGGATCCCACAAGACTTGTCTGTATCTTGTGCAGAATAGACATTTAGACTGGCCTCACGCAGCCATTGTTTTACTTGTTTTTTTTAATATGTCTCAATATTTTGGGGGCTACCCCAATTAGAAAAAAAACCCGAACAAACAAAAAACAGTGTTGGCTACCTCCTCCACCGCCACTTCCACCTACACTGCCACGGTCACAGGATACTCAACCTCTTACTCCACATCCACCTCCTCCTCCATTTTTTTATGTGATTTTAAGTTATTTCCCTATCCACAATTGTTTGCAGGGCACTTGTCCTACTCTTACCCCCATTTTGCTTCCTTTTGCAGCCCTCTAGCCCTTTCCAGGACTTTTTTACAGCCATTTTTGTGCCCAAAAGTTCAGGTCACCATTGACTTCAATGGGGTTTGGGGTCCGGGGTCAAGTTCGGTACCGAACCCGAACTTCGGTGGAGCCATCAAGAGATCGTCTGATCTGGGATAGCAAGTCTTCCTGAGAAAGTAAAAAGTTCAGAGGAGGAAGAATCGTATCCGGAGGAGCAGTGTTACCAGGCTCACAGAACATTCGGGAAAGGGCGTCTGGCTTTACATTCTTCGACCCAGACCTGTAAGTTAGATGGAACAGGAATCTAGAGAAAAAGAGTGCCCACCAGGCCTAAGGGGGCTTCAGTCTCTTGGCTGTTCTCAAATATTCAAGGTTTTTATGGTCTGTGTATATCAAAATGGTATGCGTGGCCCCCTCAAGCAAGTACCGCCATTCCTCGAGAGCTGACTTAATGGCCAGGAGTTCTCTCCCACGTCATAATTTTTCTCTGTTGCTGATAACTTGCGGAGAAAAATGCGATGGTATGGAGCAAGGCCTTGGAACCTTGCCTCTGGGAGAGAACAGCTCCTACAGCGGTTTCCGAAGCATCCACCTCTAGGACGTATGGCAAGGCTGGGCCAGGGCTTTTCATAATGGGCGCTGTCGTGAAGAGATTTTTCAGAGTCTGAAAGGCCATTTGGGCCTCGGTGGACCAATGGAATTGGGTTTTCTGGGTTTTCTGCTTTGTCAACTGTGTGATTGGGGTAATGAAGGCAGAGAACCCTTTAATAAATTTTCTATAAAAATTGGCAAAGCCCACGAAGTGTTGGACTCCTTTGCTGTCTGTTGGTGCTGGCCAGTACAAGATAGTAGAGACCTTCTGTGGATCCATATGGATAACGGTTACTGAAATGACTAGGCCAAGGAATTGAATGCTGGGTTGCTCGAAGGCACATTTCTCTGCCTTAGAGTATAGCCCATGTTGCCAAAAGTGGCTCAAAACTTTGGTAACATGCCTGGGGTGCTTCTCAAGGGAGGAGGAGAAGATCAAGACATCATCCAGGTAGATTATTACAAATAGGTCTAAATAGTCCTGGAACACATCATTCACGAAGTGGTGGAAGGTTACAGGGGCATTACAAAGCCAATGACCAAATACTCATAGTGCCCAAAACGAGTGCGGAAAGCTGTCTTCCATTCATCGCCCTCTCTGATAGGGACAGGATTGTATGCCCCACGAAGGTCAAGCTTGGTGAATATGGTGGTGGACCCCAATCTTTGAAATAGTACCGGCACTAGAGACAGGGGATAACAGTTTTTAACCGTGATTCGGTTAAGTTCCCGGTAGTCGATGCAAGGCTGTAGGGAATAGTCCTTCTCTACGAAGGCGGACGTGGAGGGCCGGATGAAACCTTTCTCCAGATTGTCATCCAGATAAGCCTTAAGGGCTGCTAGCTCAGGTTCAGACAGTGGGTAGATCCTCCCAAAAGGTAATTCTGCCCCTGGTAGGAGCTTAATGGAGCAGTAATATGGTCTGTGAGGTGGTAGTCCCTCAGCCCCCTTCTTGCTGAAAATGTGCAGGAAACTGGTAGACAGAGGGAACAGACAAGCGGGTGTCAGGGTCCGAATCTGAGTCCAGACATAGCAAGGTATGGACTGCTCCTTTTTCCGCCCGTTTCAGGCAATGTTAGCAACAGTAGGTGGACCTGAATTTGATTGCCACGGTGGTCCAATCAATACTGGGGCTGCGTGCCTGGAGCCAGGGTAGGCCAAGAATGATGGGGAAAAGAGGGGATGCTATGGCATCCAAAAGAAGCAGTTCCTGATGGCCATCGGCCGTTTCAGCTGGTAAGGGAGAAGTCTCGTGGGTGACACTGCCGGATTTAATGATGGATCTGTCGGCCAGGCGGATAACCATCTTGAGAGGAATCTGATGTAGTGCTGCAAATGCGTGATCCACAATGCAACTGCACGCTCCAAAGTCAACAATTGCTGGGACCAGAATAGTCACTCCAGGAAGCTGTAGAAAGATGGAGAGAACAAGGTGAGAGACATGACTTGGCAAGGCAGGCATTTTATCTACGGTAGCCAGAGGACACTTACAGCGTTTGGCCGGGCAGAATCTTACTACATCTCCCGGTTCCCCACAGTAGAGACACAGGTTCTGGGAAAATCTTTGTTGTCTCTCTTCAGGGGTGAGTGAAGGGCGTAGGAGCCCTATCTGCATTGGCTCGGAATGATTGGGAGGAGAGGAGGAGAAAGTCGCTGGAGCAAAGGGAAACGCACTTGGGTAGCTAGGGACCCGAGGCAGCATCCAAGTAGGATGCTGGGGTCCCAAGGTTCTTTCAGTGCGGCATTCCCGGAGACACCGGTCTATCTGAATTGACAGGTTGATGAACGCATCCAGCGTTTAGGGCACCCCCACACGGGCAAGCTCATCCTTGAGGGGTTCTGACAGGCCCAGGTCGAATTGATAGCAAAGTGCAACATCGTTTCAGGCTATATCTGTGCCCCAGCACCTGAATTCTGCTACATAATCCTCTGCTGTACGGCAGCCTTGTTGGAGGGCATGTAGCGCAGCCTCCACTGTGGCGGCCTGGTGGGGGTCTTCATAAAGCCGAGCCATAGCTTGGAAAAATACGGCAAGAGTGGAGACTTCTGGGGTTCATCTTGTAGCAAGGAGATTACAAGTCCCACCTTTGTGGCCTCAAGAGAGAAGGTGCGGGGTTGAAGGCCGAAGTATAGCTCTCATGAGTTATGGAAAGCCCAGAACTTTGCGGTGGTCCACGGAAATCTTGTTCAGCAGGGGGACCTTGGGCTCAGATGGCAAGGCCACAATGGTGCGGGCTGTGGACTGGCTAGCCCCTGCAGCCAAGGGTGCAGCAAGCTTCTGTACCAGCTCTTCCAGCCCGGTATAGCCTTCTTGCAGATTCTTGACAGGCCAGCAAGATGGGCACACAGATCATCCATAGGGGAGTGGGCTCCCTGCACAGACTCAGACATGGCTGTCCATTTTTGTCACGCACCTGGTGGTGTAGTCTGTCTTGTGCAGGGAGCAACCACTCTTACGGCCCTGGTTCGGGAACCCCTGGTAGAGCAGACAGGGAGTTCTGGAGCACCAGGTGCATGACGGCTGGACAGGTTCACTGCTGGTGATGTTAGAGGTCCTTTCGTGGCTGGTGCAGGTAAGTAGAGTGGTATTACAGGCTGGGTCGGCAACTAGCATGCAATGCGGTACAGAAGATGCAGGCAGAAAAGTCATCAGGTACAGGGAGAGGCAGAAGAGTAGTCGTGGGCAAGCCAGGGGTTGGTACAGGATGAGATCAAGCAAGGCCAGGACGAGCCGGGTCACAGGAAACAGGTAATCAGGATATCAGGCACTCTAGAACATGGACATGCTGTAGAGCGGACAGCACCGGTTGCTTGGTGCTCTCTGGTTTAAATGGATTGTTTGGCGCCATGCTACCGCGCATGTGCTCACGCACCTGCCGTGTTCCCACCCACGCCTGCGCAGAGGAATAAGCATTCTGGGGGGATTTATAACAGAGGGTCCCTGAATAGGCATTCCGTAATGATTTGTAACAGAGGTTCCCTGACACATGCCATGTGGTACCCAAATGGCTGGTGTTTTTGCCATGTTTGATGTGTCTGAGACACAGTTTGCAGATAGCAACAGTGCGATCTGCTGCAGGTGTGCTGAAAAAGGCCCAGACAGCTGAGCTTTGGGAAGTGGGCTGGTAGATAACAGCTGCAGAATGTGATGGAATAGGGTGGCTGCTCTCTACTGTCGGCTCCTTGGGGTTGTGCTGCCTCATCTTCAGTTTCCTCCTCTGCTCTATCTGGCACCCAAGTCGCATCAGTGACCTCATCATAATTATCATCTCCACCTCCTCCTCATCACCATCATCATTACTAATGGAGACAACTTGGCAATACGCTGCGGCTGGGGGAACATGAATACCAATTTGTGTACCAGTGTTCTCCCCTCTCTCTAGGCTCATGTTCCTGTCATCTTCAACCTCAGAACCAACATCTGAATCCAGTAATGGCTGGGCATCATCAAGGAACAAGTGGCTGACACTGTGGTCAAATAACTCAGCTGACTCCTGCATGGCTGATGTTGGGGCTATGGCAGGAATAGATGTGGACAAGGAGGCAGGTTTATCCACTCTGGCAACTGCAGGGGACTGCACACTTGTCTCTGCTTGCTGGACAAGGATGAGGAAGGTTTAGTAAGCCAGTCCACCACCTCCCTGCTGTGGATGGATAGCACGGGCAAACTCACTAAACAGAGGAAATGATGCCCTGCCTGAGGACTGACCACCACGTCTACCTTTGCCTGTGGACACATTTGTTGCTGGCTCCCTTACAGTGCCACGGGAACGTCTGCCTCTCCTTGTTGTCCTCCCAGACATTATTGGGAGGGAGGAGGCAGTGCTTATTAACAAATCTAAAGAAGAAGTGGAAATCTGTACGTAGATGCACTTTAACCACCTCCCACCCAGCCACTGTATATATACGGCCGGGTGGGAGCCACGCCATTCTGACTGGACGTTCATTTACGTCCTTCAGAACAGGTGCTCGCAGAGAGGCCACATAGTGCTGCGGCTCGAACGTGTGATCATTATGATCACAGGATCCAGCCGAGCACAGATCGGGATATGGGCGCCGTGATTGGCCCTCCCGATCATGTGACGGCTGTGTCCAATCACAGCCGTCACAATGTAAACAGAGACACGTGTCTCTGTGTCAATTCTCCCCCCCCCCCGCCGAGCTCAGTGAGAGCTCAGTGCGGGGGGAAAGGGGGGAAGCTGCAGCTATGTGACAGCTCTCTGTATGAAAATGATTTCATACCGAGAGCTCTCACAGATCACCCCCCACACAGTGCACCAAGCACCACTGATACCCCTGTCCACATACATGTCAGTGTCCCCATAAAACAGTCCCCAAAACATCTGTATGTCCCCCATCACATCTGTCACAGTCCCCAAAACATCTGTCTGTCCCCATCACATCCGCCACCATACACAAAACATCTGTCTGTCCCCGTCACATATGTCACAGTCCCCAAAACATCTGTCTGTCCCTGTCACATCTGTTACAGTGCACAAAACATCTGTCTGTCCGCCATCACCGCCAACACCAAATAAACCCCCGATTTGGGTTATTTGTACCAAAGAAATGTAGCAGTATTATTTTTGGTCAAAATTTATGAAGAGAAATTACTTATTTGCTAAATTTTATAACAGAAACAAAGAAAAATGCATTGTTTTTGAAAATTTTCGGTCTTTTTTAAATTTGTAGCGCACAAAATAAAAAACCCAGAGGTGATTAAATACCACCAAAAGATAGCTCTATTTGTGTGAAAAAATGCTAAAAATTTAATTTGGGTACTGTGTTGCATGACTGCGCAATTGTCATTCAAACTGCAACAGCCCTGAAAGCTGAAAATTGGTCCGGAAAGGAAGGGGGTTTAAATGCCCAGTATTGAAGTGGTTAATCAATGTAAAGTGGTGTTTGGTGCACCTTAATTTGAGTACCCACACTACACAGACACACTCCATGGATACACTATAATATACTGCAATATAATGCGTCAAATGTACAGTGACAGACAGAACTATATGGCGTTAAACTTGCAGTAACGCACAAAACTATATGGCATTAAACTGGCAGTAACACAAACACACAAGTAAATGATGTTAAACTTGCAGTAACATACAAAACTATATTGCGTTAAACTGGCAGTAACGCACACAGAACTTTATGGCGTTAAACTTGCAGTAACGCACAAAACTATATGGTGTTAAACTAGCAGTAACACAAACACACAAGTAAATGATGTTAAACTTGCAGTAACATACAAAACTATATTGCGTTAAACTGGCAGTAATGCACACAGAACTTTATGGCGTTAAACTTGCAGTAACGCACAAAACTATATGGCGTTAAACTGTCAGTAGCGCACACAGAACTATATGGTGTTAAACTTGCAGTAACGCACAAAAGTATATGGTGTTAAACTGGCTGTAACACAAACACACAAGTAAATGATGTTAAACTTGCAGTAACATACAAAACTATATTGCGTTAAACTGGCAGTAACGCACACAGAACTTTATGGCGTTAAACTTGCAGTAATGCACAAAACTATATGGTGTTAAACTGTCAGTAATGCAGACAAAGCTATATGACTTTAAACTGGCAGTAATGCACATAAAACTATATGGCACTAAACTGGCAGTAACGCACACAGAAGCAAATAGCGTTAAACTTGCAGCAACGCACAAAACTATATGGCATTAAACTGGCAGTACACACACACAGAACTATATGGCATTAAACTGGCAGTAACGCACACAAAATTATATGGCATTATACTCGCAGTAACGCACACAGAACTATGTGGCATTAAACTGGCAGTAACGCACAAAATTATATGGCGTTAACCTGGCAGTAACACACACAGAACTATAGGACATTAAACTGGCGGTAACGCACACAGAACTATATTGCATTAAACTGGCAGTAACGTCCAAAACTATATGACGTTATACTTGCAGTAACACACATAGAAGTAAATGGAGTTAAACTGGCAGTAACGCACACAGAACTATATGGCGTTAAACTTGCAGTAATGCACAAAACTAAATGGAATTAAACTGGTAGTAACGCACACAAAACTATATGACGTTAAACTTGCAGTAATGTACAGAGAAGTAAATGGCATTAAACTGGCAGTAACGCAGACAAAGCTATATGGCTTTAAACTGGCAGTAATGCACATAAAACTATATGGCACTAAACTGGCAGTAACGCACACAGAAGCAAATAGCGTTTAAATTGCAGCAACGCACAAAACGATATGGCGTTAACCTGGCAGTAACACACACAAAACTATATGGCATTAAACTGGCAGCAACGCACACAAAACTATATGGCGTTATACTGGCAGTAATGCACACAGAACTATATGGCATTAAACTAGCAGTAACGCACACAGAACTATATGGCATTAAACTGGCAGTAACACACACAGAACTAGATGGCATTTAACTGGCAGTAACGCACAAAACTATACAACGTTAAACTTGCAGTAACACACACAGAAGTAAATAGAGTTAAACTGGCAGTAATGCACACAACTATATGGCATTAAACTGGCAGTAACACACACAGAACTATATGGCGTTAAACTTGCAGTAACGCACAGAGAAGTAAATGGTGTTAAACTTGCAGTAATGCACAAAACTATATGGCGTTAAACTGGCAGTAACGCCCACAGAACTATATGGCGCTAAACTGGCAGTAACACACACAGAACTATATGGCGTTAAACTTGCAGTAACACACACAGAAGTAAATGGCGTTGAACTTGCAGTAACGCAATCAATTATACGGTGTTCAACCGTTACTACACAGACGCTATCTGAACTGTCCCTACTCTAGCTATACACTAATGTAAAGATTAGTGACACAGTCTCACTACACTACACTGGAACTATTTTAAAACTGAAGCAGTGCAATGGAAAATTATTATTATCAGTATGTGGAGCTTCTCGTGTACCAGTTAAATTAACTGTGACCTAATAATCGTATTAACTTAAACTGCGCTACCACAAATATGTGTGACGTGAGTGCCCTTACAGTCCAAACTGACCAAGGTTACCCACTCCAGTGCTAAAAAAATCTATATAATGATGAGCCTACTGAATACTAATCCGGTGTTCAGCCTGGGTTCCAAGGCTCTCATAAAGTGCAAAGTCTAGTGCAATACATATATACAGTAATAAAATCTGTGCGGTGGTCCTATAATCATACCCGGACCCCACATAGACTGTGATGGAGTTGCTACTCAATACTATTCCACTTCAACAAAAAACATAAATATGATCAAAAAAGTCCAAGATTGGTATAACGATTGAAGTGCATAATCATAATCATATGAAGTAAAGTGCAAAGTCCTTAAAGTGCAATAAATACCATGCAAATTATGTGCAAAATATAAGGTGTAAAAAAAGTGCAAAAAACAGTCCAATTAATAATCCAGTCTTCGGCCAATGAGAGTGCGAAGAATAACACACTGTAATGTTCAGCTTCAATTATATATATATATATATATATATACACACATACATACATACATACATACACACACACACACAAATGGTGAGCCGGTACACAATCCACATTAGCACCCTTAATCCGTATATTCTGTGACACTACTCCTTCACCAGGCACTCAGTGGCACACCCTACTCACCAGATAGAATGGATTCCCATTACAGAAATCTTTTGCGCCTTGGGTGGTAGGTTGTAGTCTTTTTCCTTCAGGATTCCAGATGCAGCCACTGCAGGCGTTGGTGGGCAAAAACCCACTTAGGCTCAATAGGAGAAGGAAGAACAAAGGGGCCCAAATCGTGAAGTACATTCACTTTAATAAAATTGTTTAAAAACAGAAACGTGCTTACATGTGGTGAAATCTGCAGGGGACGCCGATTGTGGTCCACCTGCGTTTCAAGGAGCAGAAGTGACAGACCAGAAGTCACATTACCCGACGCTGCATTTCGTCGGCATACGTGCTGACGTCATCAAGGGGTCATGTGATCCTTGGCTCGTTACTTATTATATTCGTCTTGGCACATGGGAGGAAGAAAACATCTACACTAAGCGGATTCCCCAGTTACGCTACTATAAGCGATATATTGATGATACTATCTTGCTATGGGACGGGTCTATTGAGACATTGCAAATATTCTTGGATCAGATGGGTAGGAATGAATATGGTCTGCAGTTTACAGCCAGTTAGAACAAAGTAGAGGCTAATTTCCTAGACTTGGTCCTCATAAAGAATGGAAATTTCCTTAACACAAAGACCTATTTCAAAGGGATGAATAGAAACAGTTATATCCCCACAGCAAGCTGCCACCACCTGGCATGGCTTAAAGGGATCCCAAAAGGCCAGCTAACACGGATTAGGAGAAATTGCTCATCAGTAATCGATTATGAGCAACAATCAGAGGTACTAATCCAACGATTCTTGGAAAAGGGATACCCAGAAGGGGATTTAATACAAGTTCAAGAAAAAATAAAACATCTGAATAGAAACAGCCTACTATGTAAACCAACTAGAGAGGTTCAACAAACTGAGGAATTTTTGGCCTTTATAACTTTGGTCGAAATTACAGATCTCTGGAAAAGATTATAAAAAGACATTGGTCCATCTTACTGCAAGATAAGACTCTGTCCAAAATTATCCCTAAAACACCAAGATTTATATATAAAAACTGCCGACTCTTAGAAATCAGCTTGCCCCTAACGTTATCAACCCACCAGCAAAACCATCTACCTTCTTAAATATGAAGGGCTTCTTTTATTGTAAACGGTGTAAGGCCTGTAAAACGACATCTCATAGCAAAAAGCGGGTAGAGAAATTTGCCTCTCACAGTACGGGACAGGAATATCTCATCAATAAGTTAATCTCCTGTAAATCTACATATGTTACATACTTAATTATTTGCCCATGTGGGCTCCAATATGTAGGCCGTAAAACCAGGAATTTAAGCACACGTATAGGTGAGCATTTAAATGGGGGGGGGATATGATACAACAGGTTTCTAGGAACGAAACTGAATGGATACATAGGCTGGGAACTCTACATCCTCTAGGTATCAAGGCAGGTATTGATTTAAATTGTTTTTTTATCTAATTATTGATCTGTATAATTTCTGGGACACGCTTCTTCCTCTTTCTCGCAGCCACGATCACCCCACATGGGTTGTGCCCCATATGCGTAGAGATTTATAATGGGGTAAGAACACATATGGGAGTCCTTATGGGATAATATTGCCTCCCAAATAAATATATAAAACTTCAACTTTTTAGTCTAATATTGATCCTGACAATATTATCACTGCATTTTTAATCACATATTTTTTATATAAAAATATTTTTCCCATATATAATTTCATACATATTTTCTATATATAACATATATATACACACTTTTACAAAAATAAAATTAATAATTTTTGATTTTTTTTTATTTGCTCGGCTTTGGTTTTAATGTTACATTGATTTGTAAAAATGTTTTTTGCACTTTTGAATTTTTTAATCTAATTTTATCTGGTTCTATATTCAATGCGAGGGAGTAAGGAAAATGCTCTTGCTTAATTTTTGGTCTTCCCTTGTATGTGGAACTATTTCCACGTATTTATAATCTAGTGCTTGGGATTTATATTTCTGTTTTAACCACCAGAGGGAGCCGGTGTCCCTAAGTGTGAGATTCCTTAACAACTTTCCATTCCTCCTTTGGTTCTGGAGTTTTTCTGGTGGATAGTAAAGAAGAAAGGCTTTAAAACAATGTATTTGATCAAAATACTATTGGCACGTTTCCTATTTGTTTTTCGGGTCAGATTATGTAGCAATAGGGCGTTTATTCTGGTTATGGGCCGGCAGCCAATGGGTCAGTGAGACTGGCTGTGATTGAGAGCGGAGCCCCTATAAAAAGGAAGTAGCACTTCCGGTTCCGGCGCCGCATGCTCTAGCGGCTCCTCTCAGCAGCTCCCGCCGGGCGGCATAAAATCTGCCCTAAAATCGGCCCAAACCGCCTTCAAAATCGGTAACGGAGGTTACAAGGATACTCTCCACTTGCCCGGCTACTAGCGACAGGCTCCGAATCGCGATCCGCGGGTCCGGACCGCGTCCCCGAAAATCGAGGCCACGGCTTCGGCCTAGCGCGGAAGTACCGCCTCGCGAATCAGCCAAAAAACACCGAGCCGCCCCAGCAAAAGCATCCGCTCGGCCATCCTGCCGATCAGGCACCCTCCCTTGAGCACTGGGGTTATAACGCGGCCCGCACAAGGCTCCTATACCCGCAATCGCAAAAATTTAGGCCGCGGCTGCGGCCTAACACTAGACACCAGGCCACAATAGAGCCACAATCCGAAGTCAGCGGGACTAAACCATCCTGAGGCACTACAGGAGTGACATACCTAGTGATACAGCGGCTAGTGGCGAAATCCGCCCCGGACTGAGACCCCCCCTGATAGAAGCTCCCAGCGAAATTGAGTACGCTGCCTAAGCTCGGCCTAGAAGACCCAGCAGCACAAGCTTCCCCCAACAGATCCACCGGAGCATCAACTAAAGCAGGAGACGCAGCTCTTCAACACCCCCTTTGATCAAGCACTCTGGCAGGCGCATACGGTCAACGATCCAACTGCACAACGTCCTCAAGGTAATTGCCTTCTTTATATTGTTCCCCTACATTCAAACAAGGGCCTGTCCCTACCACTTCACAATGGACCGCTATCTAGAAAAGCAAGCCGCAAAGTCGGTGACACAGGCTGCCACAGAATTGGAATCAGCGGTAATGGAACTCCTGCAACACGTCAACCTAGCAACTGGCATACGCGGACGGTCTCACGAACTAGTTTCCCCCACAACTTCTCGACGCAGAGGACGAAATCAACTACGAGGCCACCTAGACAACCCCCTTCGAACACGACGACCCAGAAGATCCGGCTCGAATCCGTCGCATGAGTTAAAGCGACCCTCGAAGATAGTCCCCCCCAGAGTCAGGCCCCGCCTAAAGCGGTGATCGGCGACATAGTGATCCATACAGTGAGGACATCACGGAGTCCTACCAAATCAGGGCGACTGAAGCCTAACACCGAGATAACACCGGG
>BLSH010142478.1:510819-522001 GCA_018402905.1 Glandirana rugosa | reverse complement strand
TCCCCTCTGCAATCAACTCAGGCCATCCTTACACCACCGCTTCTGGGCGTGTTCCTTCATCGATGCTTTTTGGGACCAGGTCATCTCCTTCATTTTCAGCATAACTTTACTTAATCTTCCTAAGGATCCTCTCCTTCTAATATTCGGACACTGGGACAAACAGCTTATCCTCCGCTCTCCACAACCTTGCAACATTGATCCCCTGACCAGGGAGTGGACGCTCTCCTGCCTCCTAGTAGCCAGACGAGCCATTCTCAAAAAATGGACAACCAACACGAGCCCTTCCATTCCCCAGATCAGAAACGAGATGATCGCCCTACTCTATAAGGACAGATCCAATACAGATTTTACAAACCCCAAACATACCGACCTGTTCTTCCGTAAATGGATGCCCTTCATAACCGCAACTCTATCTCAAGAAGAAACTGGGGCCTTACAAGACTCCTTCAGGTACCGGAAAAGTTAATACCCACCCATATGACTCCACGTGCTTCCAACCAACATGGGCAAAAAACACCGATAACAGGCTGGGATCCCTCATCGTACAGGGTCTCCAAGTGCTCTTGGACTCCCAGGTGAACTACCCTTCCCCCTTTTCACCCTACCCTTTCTCCCCCTCCCTCCTAGTTTCCATGTTTCGTTTATTACTACTGTGTTGTAGGGAGATCCATCCTATCTCGTATGTACACTGCTTAGTGATGTATGATGATCATTCTTTTGTAAGGCAAAGGTTATTGCTACATGCTATTTACTACTGTAACATACCTATTGCCACAATCTGTAATTATATGAATCAAATGGATCTTTGCTACTACTTTGATGCCTTGTCATGCTTACAAAAGACCAATAAAGTTTCCTTAAAAAAAAAAAAAAAAAAAAAAAAGGAAGTAGCGAGCCTAGGATCACATGACCCCTTGATGACATCAGCATGTATGCTGACGATACGCAGCGCCGGGTAATTTGACTTTTGGTCCGTCACTTCCACTCCTTGAGACGCAGGTGGACCGCAATCGTATGTAAGCACATTTCTGTTTTTAAATAATTTTATTTAAGTGAACGTACTTCCCGATTTGGGCCCCTTTGTTCTTCCTTCTCCTATCGAGCCTAAGTGGGTTTTTGCCCACCAACGCCTGCAGTGGCTGCCTCTGGGATCCTGAAGGAAAAAGATTACAACCTACCACCCAAGGCGCAAATGATTCCTGCAATGGGAATCCATTCCATCTGGTGAGTAGGGTGTGTCACTGGGTGCCTGGTGAAGGAGTAGTGTCACCGAATATGGATTAAAGGGTGCTAATGTGGATTGTGTATCGGCTCACCGTTTGTATATATATATTATTGAAGCTGAACATTACAGAGTATTATTCTTCGTACTCTCATTGGCCGAAGACTGGATTATTAATTGGACTGTTTTTTGCACCTTATATTTTGCACATAATTTGCACGGTATTGCACTTTAAGGACTTTGGACTTTATTTCATATGATTATGATTATGCACTTCAATTGTTATACCAATCTTGGACTTTTTTGATCATATTTATGCTTTTTTGTTGAAGTGGAATAGTATTGAGTAGCAACTCCAACAAAGTCGGTGTGGGGTTCTGGGTATGATTATAGGACCACCGCACAGATTTTATTACTGTATATATGTATTGCACTAGACTTTGCACTTTATGAGAGCCTTGTAACCTGGGCTGAACACCGGAGTAGTATTCAGTAGGCTCATCATTATATAGATTTTTTTAGCACTGGAGTAGGTAACCTTGGTCAGTTTGGACTGTAAGGGCACTCACATCACACATATTTGTGGTAGCGCAGTTTAAGTTCATACAATTACTACACTGGAACTATCTGAGCTGTCCCTACTCTACATATACACTAATGTACGTATGAATAACACAGTCTCACTACACTACAGTGAACCTATCTGAGCTGTACCTACTCTAGCCGCACACTACGCAAAGCTGAATGATGGTCCTCCTCACTACACTCACACTATCCCTAGACTGACACTAAACTAATATTCTACACTGACAATTGAAGCACAATAGCACAGCATAGCACACTAACTAACTAATAGCACTGAAAAGAGCCCTGTTCTATCTCTCGCCACGCCGAAATCACACTGAAAATTGCTGCCATTGAAAGAATACTTTTATACTGTGGGGTGGGAATGAGTCATGATTGGATAAAGTCATGATGACAGTGTTAAATCATGACTCTGACAGTGCTCTGTGTCCTGATTGGCTGAAGCTTTTACTGCTTCAGCCAATCAGGGCTTGCAATGCACTGTTCAGCGCCGCAATGCATTATGGTCAGTTCGGGGGGCTGAACAAATGATCAAACGTCCTGTTAGGTTGGCTGTTCTCCGATTGTCTGAACAATGAAAGTTCGGCCCGAACTTATGTTCGGGCCGAAACGTTCTCCCATCCCTAATGCCCAGTTACTTGCATGCACATAAAAAAAAAACAAGATATTTGCTAACACATGATTGGTTGATTAAAGTGAACACATTTTCTTGACAGTGTATTAGAAGCTGTTTTAGGGAAAGAAAACAAAGCTGACGGACTGCAGATATAAGGATCAGTTAAAACATTGTACTTTAATTTTGATTGCTCACTCTTAAGTTGGGAACACACTAAGTTGTTTTTGTTCAACCCATTGGGCTGAAGGACAAAAAAACCCCTGAGAGATTGCCATACTAACATAAGCGATGTTAGTGTTGCGGTTTCCCCCGATGTGTTCTGACAAGGGGGCTGTCTCCCCCCCGCGGCAGAACACACTGATTAGCGCTGCTAATTGGCTGTTCACGCTGACTGGATGCTGGTTTTCCAGCATGCCTGTTTTACAGAAGCTGGTTGTAAGACCAGCTTCTGCAGAACAGCCATATGTACAAAAAGGCAATACGTTGGCCTGTTCCTGCTGAGACCAACTGTTTTTTGCCGATTTTGGGCACATGTTTACCAAGCTTTAGGGAAATATCCTATTTTGTGGCCTTTGATTGTTCTTATTATTGTATTGCAGACTGTCTTCCACTTTGTCATGTAGATGATTTGTGGTCAGCGGTCACTTTTAGCTGCTGTTTGATGTATAGTAAGCTTTTTTCTTTGTTGCAGCAAGACATTTTTGGATGTCTAGAGGATTACACAAATGGGTTTGGCTGGTAATAATGAGGGGCATGTCATATGTTATTCAGCTTCTTTGCATAAATGATCTAAATGTTATAAAAATATCCTTAAAATGAAAGCAATAGACACCTTCATCAATGAAAAGTTTACCAGTATCCTCCTAGACACACGAGAATTTTTTAAAAATATGGATCCCCTGTTTACAATATGCCCACCCTTCTATGTCTACAGCAAGTTATGCCCTATTATATTCACCAGGACCTTAGGGCTCTGGATAGAGTGCCCCTGACATTCTTTACTCTTTTCTTTCCTACTTCTCTAAACTCTTCAGCCCCCAAGGTGTGAAGGCCTCTGTTTATACATTTTCTTTTCATGTGGCGGACCCTGTTTTCACTTTAAACTTACAAATGTCTACAACATGTATTATTTTCTACTTCAGTTTTTCTCCCTGTTTTCTGGAATTTGGTGGATATTATTCTGGAACTAACTGACACAATGGTTGTATTCATATATTTGTATGGACTATGCTTTGTATTCTGTAAAAACCTCAATAAAAATGTAATGAAATATAAACAAACAATCTAGCACTTTTCTTGCCACATGCTGTATATATCGTACGCTCACTACACTTGGATTATATTTTAACCACACAAGACAGTAGTCTGGGTTCATCCACAATATTTTCTATACATACAATGTGATATTTTACATATCAAAGATAGAAAGGGTACACTATGCCAATATTTGCAAATATGCTACCAGTATGCAATTTGGCTGGAATGCAATCAATGCACTAGTTATAAAATCACAAATTCTTGTCTCATAATAGAAATGGCATGCTTTCAATTAAAATGTATCTATGGTCAAAATGTAAAATCATATATTAATTTTCACATTGTATTGCATTTCACTCTAGCCTACTCCTATTAATCTGAGTGATGCTAACATTTGTTCACAAAGTATGTTTACATACACATACATTTACTTCATTGACTTCTGTGACATATATTTTCTATGCTCTGTGAGTATGCACTGCGGTGTCACATTTCACAGAGCCTGTCTTCTGAACTACAGAGGTGCTGTGAATCAGAGTTTCAGGAGGTACGGTCAGTACAGGAATCACTGCTTGCAGGCAAGGTACCATGGGATATGTAGTACTTTGAAAGAAAACAGCAGAAGAGAAGCTGCAACACATGCAGGGAATCCAACAAGTTGTGAAATAGCAGGCGTGCATGCATAAATTACAACCTGAAAGGATATTTTTCAAGTAGGCTTATATGGGAATGTCAAAAGTAACTATTGTTTGTATTGCTATTACAATGCTGATGTTTTAAAATGAAAGTGTATGCTGTGGCCATAGAACCCCTTTATGTTATACATCATGAATATCAATAATCATCATCATTATGATTCATCATCTTCATCATTCATCATCATGAGTCATTATCCATCATTCATCTTGATTCATTATCATCATAATTCATTATCATGAATCATCATCATCATTATTTATCATCATCAATCATCATCCATTATGGTTCATCATCCATCCTGATTCATCATTATCAGCATTAAAATACCTGATCCAGAGTTGTCTGTGTAATGGAATAATTTTTAATTTGACGCTGTGTCTTCATACTTGTCAAAAGCTGAAACAATTCATTTAAACATCCATATTCATTTGATATATGGCATTCCAAAATATTTAGATGGTGATCCTAAAATGAATTTCAGATAGATATCAAAATCCCAAGGAAAGCAGACATGTATTCATAAAGAAAAAAGTTGCATTTATAAATCTAGTGTAAATGGTGAATGGTAGAGGAAGAAGCAGCACTAGGGTTCTCTGTATGCACATGTGCGAACAAGGACAATTATGGCATTAAGAGAGAGCAGAGATGATTTAACCAGTCTTTTGCTGCTTCTTTAATTTCAAGTCACATGCTGGGGACAAGGATGTGACCTAGCTATCTTATTTAAATACAGTAGCAAAAAATCAGGTCACCAACCTAACTTTGCTGATTGGAAGGCTGTGTATATATCAGTGCAAGATGGACAGAAATATAAACTGTAAAATAATGTATTTCAGTGGTATATTTAGCTGTTTGCCTGGAGATCAGCCTTAAATACAATTGCTTCTGTTTAACAATATTTTACTGCTTTTAATCACATAATACAAACCCATACTTTTTTCTTCAAGGTTTTGGAAAAATGCATAGTATTATATGTATCTGATAAGCAAACTATTGTGATATATGATACAGCCTGTACATTGTACTCATGTAAAAGCAGTACATTTTAAATTGCAATCTGATAAATTGCAAATTTCATCTTTTAAGTTCACTATCTATCCCAGCAAGAGAACAAAAAATGAAGTAAAAACAGGATACAGAAGTAAACCTTTAATAGCATTTACTATTATGCCAAGATGCTTACCTTTATGTGCACTCCTGGAAAATGACATTTAAAACAGGCAATGACAGAATGGGCACAGTCATAATCTCCATTGAGCCACAGAGTCACAGAATAGCCTTGTCCAAATCTAGACACAAAATAGGGGATTACACATTTCTCTTATATTATACAATGAGGTTAACACATATTTGGGGTTTGAACTCATCTGTTACAAAATAATCAAATCATTTTTGACATTTCAATTAGTGTGACCCTGTCAACACAGGGTCATTTTCATGTACAACATACCTGCCGTAAGAACACTGCATGTACTTGCCCTTTCAGTGTTCAGTTTCTTGAAAAGTCTCAGCTTTACTATACACAATTCTTTACAAGTGTTTGACTGGTTGAATTGGTCAAACGCCTGTTTCCCCCTCTGCTCAGTGGGGTTTTTTCAGCTGACTAGTAGTCCTGTAGTGACACCATAGTGAGCATACAGAGAATCAGGTATTCACACACACACACAAGATTTTTGAATAAATGCGGTGGATGGGAGAACAGTGAAGTAGCAGCTTTCAAGTAATGATCCAACAAAAAGGTTAAGTACAAGTGACCCTGTATAGGGCACAGAATGTATGCAATTAGTTAATCTGAATGCAGGTCACACATGTATTGCATCAAAAAAGGAAGTCAAAAGTGAGTTAAAACCCCTATCCAAAATGAATACACTTTAACATATTAATATTCCTGATCATAAAGCACACCGAGGAATTTAATGAATTAAAATCAGATTATTCTGATCCAACAGCATTATTATTATTATTCTTATACAATATTTATACAGTTTGCACAGTGCTTTACAACATGGGGGAGACAGTACAGTTACAATACAAATCAATACAGGAGGGATCAGAGGGTCCTGCTCGTTAGAGCTTACAATCTAGAAGGGAGGGTCGAGTGGAACAAAAGGTAATAACTGTGGGGGATGATCAGATGGAGTAAAGTGTTGTTGTGTGTGGGTAGTCTAGGCTTCTCTGAAGAGAAAAGTTTTCAGGGATTGTCTAAAAGCTAACAGAGTAGGAGATAATTGTACAGCTTGGGGTAAGGAGTTCCATAGGATTGGAGAGGCTCTGGAAAAGTCCTGGAATGCGTGCATGGGAGGAGGTAATGAGGAAGCTAGAGAGCAGGAAGTCTTGAGAAGAACAAAGAGGATGATTAGGTTGGTATTTTGAGACTATGCTAGTGATGTAGTTGGGGGCAGAGTTGTGGATGGCTTTGTAAGTGGTTGTTAGTATTTTGAATTTAATTCATTGGGTGAGTGGAAGCCACTGGAGGGATTGACAGAGAGGAGTAGCAGACACAGCGCGACTGGTAAGGTGGATGAGTCTGGCAGCAGTGTTCATGATGGACTGAAGGGGGGATAGCCAGTGTAGAGGTAATCCAATGAGGAGGGAGTTGCAGTAGTCGAGGCAAGAGATAACCAGGGAGTGAATTAAGAGCTTTGTCATGTCATTGGTGAGAAAGGAGCGTATTTTGGAGATATTGCGGAGGTTGAGGCGGCAAGATTTGGACAGTGATTGGACATGGGGCTTAAAGGAGGGTTCAGAGTCCAGAACTATGCCTAGGACCTTGGCATGCGGGGATGGGCTTATAGTTGTGTCATCAATTTTGACAGAGAGATCGGAGGAAGGGGCACATGGGGGAGGAAAATTAGAAGTTCTGTTTTGGATAGATTAAGTTTGAGGAAGTGGTGTGACATCCAGACTGATATATCTGTTAATAAATTAGTGATACGTAAAGAGCCTGAAGGAGTGAGCTGAGAGGTAGAGAAATATATTTGGCTGTCGTCAGCGTAGATTTGGCGTGAGGAGACTGATGGAGTGAGCTGAGGGGTGGAGAGATAGATTTGAGTGTTGTCAGCTGACCCAGGGAGGAGGTGTAGATTGAAAATAGGAGAGGTCCAAGAACAGAACCTTGGGGGACCCCAACAGAGAAAGGAAGAGGAGAGGAGGAAGTATAATTGTAAGTAATACTAAAGGTGCGGTTGGATAAGTAGGAAGAAAACCAGCGAAGAGTACAGTCACGGACACCAAAGTCGTGGAGTTTTTTGAGGAGGAGGGGGTAGTCAACCATATCAAAGGCAGCAGAGAGGTCCAGGAGTAGGAGTACTGAAAAGTGTCCATTGGTTTTTGCCATTAGTAGATCGTTTGTTAGTTTTAGGAGAGCAGTTTCTATGGAGTGTTGAGGACGAAATCCAGACTGAAGGGGATCAAGAAGGCTATTATCAGCAAAGTGTTCACTCAGTCAGTTGTAGACCAGGCATTCAAAGAGTTTGGATAAAAAGGGGAGCAAGGAGATGGGGCGTAGGTTGTTAAGATTGGAGGAGTCCAGTGAGGGCTTTTTAAGTATGGGACTGACAAGTGTATGTTTTAGAGAGTTGGGGAAGGTGCCGGTAGAGAGGGAGAGATTGGAGATGTGGGTTAGCATTTGCGAGGGAACAGGATCCAGAGGGCAGGTGGTAAGATGGATGTTAGCAAGTAGTTCAGTAACCTCATCTATAGTAGTGGGGTTGAATGATGGAAGTAATGATAGTACTGGTGGGCATGTAGTGTAAAGCATGGGGGGTATCTGAACAGTAGTGATCTCCTTGCAAATTGTATCAATCTTCTGTTTGAAGTGATCTCCTGGGCAGTGAGTGAGTTGGCAGTGGAGGACGAAGTAGACAGTTGAAGGTAGAGAAGAGTTGGCAGGGGGCGGGATGATAGGTTGTTAATGAGAGTGATAAAATAGGTCTGCTTGGCAGTGAAGAGGCTGGAATTGTATTTTTGGAGAGCAGATTTATACTGGTTGAAGTCTTTTTGAGATTTAGTCTTACGCCACAGGCACTCATGAGCATGGCTATGTTTTTTCAGACTTCTAGTATCATCTGTTTGCCAAGGTTGAAGGGGTTGGGGCCTGATTCTATGTGTGATGAGGGGGGCCAGTGAGTCCATTGAGTGACTCCATTGAGGCTAGAAGTGAATTTGTAAAATTTTGTGTCATTTAAATGGTATGCAGATCTGAAACACAAGTGTTAGTGTGATGGCAGAACAACTGGCATTTTGTAGAAGGAAGGTCTGCAATGGCAGCTTCCTTTCTTTTTCTCCCTCAAGGTGTTTAAAACCTATTGCATATATATTATATTGAAGAGTAGATGTACAAATTTATAATTTAAAAAAATCTGTTTACTAGAAAATACTGATATTATTTAGCCTCTAACAGACTTTTCAGATAAAATGCTCCTTTGATCATTTCTAGGAAGTAGTCTCCAAAAAAATCATTAAGAAAAAGTATATTTTCACTGTGACCTAATCATTTTGAGCTACTAAACTATAAGATGTAAGTGAACATTTTTTATGCTATGAGCATGCTTAATAAAAAATGCCTTAGCCTTAAACTGTCACAGAAAATGTACTATGCAACAATTTTCTGTAAGAACTAATAGATTCTCCCATTGATACAAAGAATAGGCATGCATTATCTCTCATTATCACATGAAAATCATATGTATATTTCCCATTAAGAATCCTCAGATAGGTTGTAATAAAATAGATACATAACACTTCCTCTATATAATAATTTACAGTATCTCACAAAACCTTACTCCTCACATTTTTTAAAATATTTTATTATTTTCTGTCCCCTCAAAATAACTCAACACACAGCCATTAATGTCTAAACTGCTGGCAACAAAAGTGAGTACACCCCTAAGTGAAAATGTCCAAATTGGGCCCAATTAGCCATTTTCCCTCCCCGGTATCATGTGACTTGTTAGTGTTGCAAGGTCTCAGGTGTGAATGGGGAGCGGGTGTGTTACATTTGGTGTTATCGCTCTCAATCTCATACTGGTCACTGGAAGTTCAACATGGCACCTCATGGCAAAGAATTCTCTGAGGATCTGAAAAAATTTTCTTTTGCTCTACACAAAGATGGCCTAGGCTATAAGAAGATTACCAAGACCCTGAAACTGAGCTGCAGCATGGTGGCCAAGAACATACAGCGGTTTAACAGGACAGGTTTCACTCAGAACAGGCCTCGCCATGGTCAACCAAAGAAGTTGAGTGCACGTGCTCAGCATCATATCCAGAGGTTGTCTTTGGGAAATAGACATATGAGTGTTGCCAGCATTGCTCCAGAGGTTGAAGAGGTAGGGTGTCAGCCTGTCAGTGCTCAGGCCATACGCTGCACACTGCATCAAATTGGTCGGCATGGCTGTCGTCCCAGAAGGAAGCTTCCTCTAAAGATGATGCAGAAGACAGCCCGCAAACAGTTTGCAGAACACTAGCCGACTAAGGACATGGATTACTAGAACCATGTCCTGTTGTCTGATGAGACCAAGATAAACGTATTTGGTTCAGATGGTGTCAAGTGTGTGTGGCAGAAACCAGGTGAGGAGTACAGAGACAAGTGTATCTTGCCTACAGTTAAGCATGGTAGTGGGAGTGTCATGATCTGGGGCTGCACGAGTGCTGCCGGCACTGGGGAGCTACAGTTCATTGAGGGAACTATGAATACCAACATGTACTGTGACATACTGAAGCAGAGCATTATCCCCTCCCTTTGGAGACTGGGCCAAAGGGCAGTATTCCAACATGATAATGACCGCAAACACACCTTCAAGATGACCACTGCCTTGCTAAAGAAGCTCAGGGTAAAGGTGATGGACTAGCCAAGCATGTCTCCGGACCTAAACCCTATTGAGCATCTGTGGGGCATCCTCAAATGGAAGATGGAGGAGTGCAAGGTCTCTAACATCCACCAGCTCTGTGATGTCGTCATGGAGGAGTGGAAAAGGATTTTAGTGGCAACTAGAGTTGAGCGAACTTCTAGAAGTCCGGGTTCTGCTGGTTCGGCCGAACTTCTGGACAAAGTCCAGGTTCGGGTCCAGACAGAACCCGAACTTTGTCCCAGACCCCGATCCCTATTGAAATCAATGGGGACACAGACTTTTAGGCACAAAAATGGCTGTAAAATAGTCCTGGAAAGTCCTAGAGGTCTGCAAAAGGAAGGAAATGGGGGTAAGGGTGGGGCAAGTAACCTACAAAGAAATTGGGACAGGGAAATAACTTTAAATATTTAAAAAAAATAAAAACATAAAAAAAGCAAAAATGGAGGTGAATGTGGATCATCTTCAAACTGTGTCAAAAAAGTATAAATTAGCCGGGAGAACCCATATCACTGTTCTGAAAATAGGAAAAATGGGGTCCTAAGATTCTCTATGGACTATATTAGTCGGGAATGCTGTGTTGCCTCCCCAATTAAACGAAATTTGCAAGAAGGAGGGCCCATAGGGAAAAAATACAAAAATAAAAAAAATTTATAAATTTCAATAAAGGGACAGGGTTAAAGAAACATCCAATGAACGGGGTGGGAATGGGGGTAAAGGAAGGAAAACGTCTGGAGATCCTGAAAGGTCCTGATAAAATGTCGGTAAAAACACGGATTTTCAGACACAGGGGTAACTAAAGTTATCCCTAGCCCCAGACCCTGTTTCAAGCCCAAGACAGACCTGGGCTTGGACCTGAAACAGGTCTTCAAGCCGGCTTGGTCGTCTTGGGCCTGAAGATCTTCAAGCGAGTTGAGATCAACGGTGATTTTAGGAAAAGGTGAGGAGGTACTGCTG
>BLSH010142478.1:496754-507121 GCA_018402905.1 Glandirana rugosa | reverse complement strand
ACACAGACTTTGCAGATGTGTGAAGAACAGATGTTCAGTTATTCCCGGTTTCATTTAAAGTGACACACAGACTTTAAAGATGTTTGCAGAACAGATGTCCAGTTATTCCCGGTTTCATTTAAAGTGACACACAGACTTTAAAGATGTTTGCAGAACAGATGTTCAGTTATTCCCGGTTTCATTTAAAGTGACACACACAGTTTCCAGATGTGTGCAGAACAGTGATATGGGTTCTCCCGGCTAATTTATACTTTTTTGACACAGTTTGAAGATGATTTTAGAACAGTTATATGGCTTCTACCATTAATTAATACTTTTCAGACCCAGTTTGAAGATGATCCACATTCACCTCCATTTTTGCTTTTTTTATGTTTTTATTTTTTTTTAAATATTTAAAGTTATTTCCCTGTCCCAATTTCTTTGTAGGGCACTTGTCCCACCATTACCCCCATTTTCCTTCCTTTTGCAGACCTCTAGGACCTTCCTGGACTTTTTTACAGCAATTTTCAGAACTTTCATTAAAATTACCAGAACCCTGGACCCGAACCCGGACTTTTTTTGAAAAGTCCGGGTTCGGATCAGGGTCCCGGACACCCCAAAGTTTGGTACGGACCCGAACTTTACAGTCCGGGTTCGCTCAACTCTAGTAGCAACCAATGAAGCTCTGGTGAACTCCATGTCCAAGAGGGTTAAGGCAGTGCTGGAAAATAATGGTGGCCACACATAATATTGACACTTTGGGCCTAATTTGGACATTTTCACTTAGGGGCGTACTCACTTTTGTTGCCATCGTTTTAGACATTAATGGCTGTGTGTTAAGTTATTTTGAGGGAGAGAGAATAAAATATTTTCAAAAATGTGAGGGGTGTATTCACTTTTGTGAGATACTGTTTATAACAGGAATACTCCTTCAAATGCATTTTAAAAGTCACAGAGCAATAAGTAGCTCGAGAGATACAAGTTTAGATGTACATAGACACAAAATTATTATAGTCAGCTGGATGGACCATAAGTCCTATGTGTATAGTCATCAGCAGACCTTTAAAAATATCCCTGGCTGATCAGACCCAGGAGTATGTAAAGCTAGACATCTATTGTTTTCTGATTTTTTTTTATACCATCAAAAGAAAAAAAAATCTATCAGGTCTTATCCATATAAAAATTCCCCAGATAGATATAACAAAAAACAAAAAAGCAGCATAGACTGCAATACTCACCATCAGTTCACAACTTTCCCTCACAGGACTCTTTTTGCCTGAAGATGTCCTCAGTTCTCTATATTTAATGACAGACTGAGTAGAAAGGGTCAAGGCCTAACCCTAAGGGATACATCATCACAGAACCTCAAATTCATTAGGGTGAATTTACTAAAGGCAAATAGATGGTGCACTTTGCAGGAGCAGTTACACTCATTCTCCTTAATAAATGTAATCTGCTGAAGCTTCACTTTGTCAAGAATACTCAATCAGCTGCAAGAAAAATAAAAAAAAACAGCATTTTGCTTGCACATAATTGGATAATAGAAATGAACAGAGCTTTACCACATATACTAAGCTCTTAGGAAAATGAGTGCAAATGCATTTGCAAAGTGCACAGTTTATTTGCTTTTAGGCTACTTTCACACTGAAGCGTTTTACAGACGCTATTTAGCTAAAAATAGCATCTGTAAAGTGCCTCAACCCCCCCCCCCCCCCAATCCACCCCAATGTGAAAGCCCTGAGTGCTTTCACACTGGGGCGGTGAACTTGCAGGACATTACAAAAAGTCCTGCAAGCAGCATCTTTGGGGCGGTGAGGGGAGCGGTAATATACCACTCCTCTACCGCCCCTGCCATTGAAATGAATGGCAAGCACTTCCGAAGCAGCTGCACACCGCCTCGATAGCGCTGAGCGCCGGCACTTTTAACCCCTTTTTAACCCCTTGTGGGGGGTTAAAAGTGCTGCCCGCATAGCGGAGCCATATCGCTGGTAAAACTCCGCTAAAACTAGTGGGGTTTTACCGCGACCGCGGCTGCCGCTTCAGTGTAAAAGTAGCCGTAGGAAATCAACCCTATTGTGTAATTGCTTAAAGAATCATTACATTGGTGCCACTCTCTACATCACTAAGGACTGCCAAACCCTGAGTGAAGAATAAAGAGGAATTAGACTCTGCTGCATCATGTGACCGGCCAAAGACTTCAGAAAAGGCTGGCACTGCTAGGGGGACATTTGGGAAGGGTGGATGGGGGAACACTGCGGAGTGATGAGGGGAGCCGTGGGTTGGGCTCTAACCCTTTGATATTTTCTATTCTGATTTTATGTGGAATGTATAATGGTTCAGGTAAATATATTGTTACTTTATTTAACACCATCAGGACTTAAAAAAAAAAGGAAAAATATTGTGGGAACCAGCTCCAAAAGGTAAAGCATTAAGGATTCAGCCATTCGCCAAGTTGTCCTTTTGAGCAATTCTTTAAATACTTTTATTCAATGTTATTCAATGTTCAGGGCTGATCTAAAACAGGTTACTCTCACATGGGATATTCATCATTTTTTCTCCAATTAAGCAAAAGCAAATCCAAATGCTTCATTTAGCCACCTGACTTACTCTAGCAGAGTGGGTGCTCTGGCCCTCAGGCTTAGGAACTCTGTCTGTTCCTCCAGACTTCAAAAGTACTGTGCACACATGCACATCTCTGGCTTTACAAAACCCGGAAAAAACTACCAAGCCTGTTTTCTTATTTTAAAAACAATCACCTAGGAGCCCTTTAACCTGCATAGGTAGGAATCCAAGGTGACTTCTTCCAAAACATCCTGCAGCACTGTCACATTATTTTCTTATTTTAGTCAGGTAAATATAAAATAGAATATATTTCATGAGTATTTTTAAATTCAGATAGAAGTGTGAGCTATCTCACGGATAATTATTTTCTTACTTCTATCAATTAAACACATGCATGCTAAATATTAGAATAACATTTTGCATTAGCATTCCTCAACAAATCATGCTGAACCTCTAGCTAGAAACTCAAATAAAACAAACCTGTTCTATTTTGAACATATTATGTTAAAAACTTACCAACTAGAAAAGATAATTATGCTTTATAAAGTTGACAGGATGACTGGCAATAAGGTGGCTGAATAAAATCACAATACAAAGACTTAAAGTGGTTTGTTCCTCTGCTATCGGCAAGAGTCACTTCTGACAACTTTTCCTAACACCAGATATAAAAAGTTGACAGGGGAGGGAGCTCCAGCACATAGTCTATGATTGACAGCCATAACTTTGTTCCTGTGTGCAGGGAGTGTGTCCCTTCCCTCCAATCAGCTCTCACTGAGCTCTGCAGAGTGCGATTTCAGCTTTCAGCCCCCTGTATTCTGAAAGTTCAGAAGAGCTGCATAAATTCTGAACTTTGAGCTGATGAAGAGAAGAGGGGGCTTCAGGTAAACAGGTTCAACTGTAGAAGGATTTGTTTAATCTCTGTGTGTTGTGAGGGATTAGCTCAATTGGGATCACCTTCTCTGGGAAAAAGGTAGTTCAAACGGCAGGTTTTCTTAAAATCTGACTTGTAGCCAGGTTTGTTTAAAAGGTTGCAGGTAAATCAAATGAACAAAACAGAAAATAAATCCTTGCCATCCAAGCACTAACTAAACATTTCCAGTTTCCTAACTCACAGGTGAAGGGCTTCTCTCATTCACCCACAAAACAAAGATAATGCAAACCTTTTGTTTTAGTCACAAAGCAAAGTTCATTTCATCAGCTCTCTCAGGTTTGATGGCTCCTGAGTCCCAGGTCAGAGCAATTATCTGATCCAGACCTGCTTTCTTTATACCACCTGTTGATGGACACAAGTGGACGTCAAAATCTGGTCCGGAACGCACCCTGCCAAGATGGCTGGTAAAACCTGGACCAGAATCCACCTTAATTTCCTGCAAGTGAATGCATGCAAGGTGAAACATAGCGTCCATTGATCATCTCACCTTTCATAATGTCACATATCCCCCCCTCTGCTCAAGCCCCTGCGGCTGAGCAACTGTCCCAACCAGTCAATTGATAAGGGAAAGGACATCTGCATTATTTTGGAGTTTCCCAGCTCAATGTTACACTGTGAACCTAAATACTTGAAGAGCAAGGAACCACCTTGTCACCTGAATGTTTTTCTCCTTTTTATCACACATCCATTTAACCACTTCAATACCGGACACTTATACGCCCTTCCTGCCCAGACCAATTTTCAGCTTTCAGTGCTCTCACAATTTGAATGCCAATTACTCAGTCATGCAACACTATACCCAAACAAAAATCGTATCATTTTTTTCACACAAATAGAGCTTTTTGTTGGTGTTATTTAATCACCTCTGGGTTTTTTTATTTTTTGACACATATGTGAAAAAAGAGCAAACATTTTGAAAAAAAAAACACTTTTTTAGTATCTATGATAACATTTTTGCAAATAAGTCATTTTTGTTCTTAAATTTGGGCCAAAACCTATACTGCTACATATCTTTGGTGAAAAATAACTCAAATACGTGTATATTATTTGGTCTGTGTGAAAGTTATAGAGTCTACAAGCTATGGTGCCAATCATTGAAAATTGATCATACCTGATGCACTGATGGCCTATCTCATTTCTTGAGGCCCTGAAATGTCAGGAAAGTACAAATACCCCTTAAATGACCCCTTTTTGAAAAGTAGACATTTTAGGTATTTAGTATGAGGCATAGTAAGTTTTTTGAAGTTGTATTTTCCACACAATTCTTGGGAAAATTAAGAAATTATATATATATATATATATATATATATATATATATTTTTTTTTTTTTACTCAAAATTGTCAAAACAACAAGTTATTTCTCACACACAGTATATGCATACTTCCAATAATACCCCAAAATAGATTCTGCTACTCGTCCATATCGTATGGCGATACCACATGTGTTAGACTCTTTCATAGCCTTGCCACATACAGAAGTCCAACATGCAGGGAGCACCGTCAGGCGTTCCAGGATCAGAAATTTCACATCAAATTTCCTAACGACCTATTACATTTTTGAAGGCCCTGGAGCACCAGGACAATGGGATTACCTACAAAATGACCCCGTTTTGGAAAGCAAACACCTCAACGTATAGTCTATGAGGCATTATGAGCCTTTTGAATCGTTAATTTTTTTCCACAAGTCTTCGAAATACGTGGAAAGAAAATTAAAATGCTTTTATCTTTACAAAAAGTGGTCAATTTATAAGATATTTCTAACACATAGCATGTACATAGCAAAAATTACCCCCCAAAATACATTCGTCCTGAGTATGGTGATACCACATGTGTGAGACTTTTACACAGCCTGGTCACATAGAGAGGTCCAACATTGAAGTAGTACCTTCAGGCGTTCTAGGAGTATACATTACACATCTAATTTCATTCCTATCTATCACATTTGTTAAGGTCCACCAGGACAGTGGAATTACCCACAAAATGACCCCATTTTGGAAAGCAAACACCCCAAGGTATATTCTATGAGGCATGGGCTGCAGATAGGTACTCGGGTACTCTGATGGGCTGCAGATAGGTACTCGGGTACTCTGATGGGCTGCAGACAGGTGCTTGGGTAATCTGATGGGCTGCAGACAGGTGCTTGGGTACTCTGATGGGCTGCAGATAGGTACTCGGGTACTCTCATGGGTTGGTGACAGGTACTCTGGAACTTTGATGGGCTTTAGACAGGTACTCGGGTACTCAGATGGGCTGATGATAGGTACTCGGGTACTCAGATGGGCTGGTGACAGGTACTCGGGTACGCAGATGGGCTGGTGACAGGTACTCGGGTACTCAGATGGGCTGGTGACAGGTACTCGGGTACTCAGATGGAATAGTGACAGGTACTGGGGTACTCAGATGGGCTAGTGACAGGTACTTGGGTACTCAGATGGGCTGGTGATGGGTACTCGGGTACTTGGGTACGCAGATGGGCTGATGACAGGTACTCGGGTACTTTGATGGGCAGGTGACAAGTACTCGGGTACTCTGATGGGCTGGTGACAGGTACTCGGGTACTCTGATGGGATGTGACAGGTACTCGAGTACTCTGATGGGCAGGTGACAGGTACTCAGGCACTTTGATGGGCAGGTGACAGGTACTTTAATTGGCTGTGACAGGTACTCTGATGGGCTGTGACAGGTACTCTGATGGGGTGGTGACAGGTACTCTGATGGGGTGGTGACAGGTACTCTGATGGGGTGGTGACAGGTACTCTTTATTACTGGAGGGGGGATCAGTGTGCTTGATGTGTACAGTAAGTGGTAACGAGCTGTTATCGCAATCTCCTTCTCACACACGATCGGTGTGTGAGAGGGAGAACCCGATAACAGCTCGTTACTGCGGTTTGTTTACATTATGTGACAGGCTGTGATTGGACACAGCCGGTCACATGGTAAAGAGGCAATTTCATTGGCTCTTTACCATTATCGGGGCTGGGCTTTATCTGAGGGACAAGCCCCAACCCCGATCGCCACTCTGCATGCACCCAGGGGTGCGCACGTGCGGCGGAAGTGCGGATCTCCATAGTACCCGGCTGTGATTGGACACAGCCGGTCACATGGTAAAGAGCCAGATTTTATTGGCTCTTTACCCTGATTGGGGATAGGCTGTGTCCCGAGGACACGCCTGATCCCCGGTCGCCACACTGTGGGGGCCTGCAGTAGCGGTGAAATACTGAGGACATCATATGATGTCCACCCAGGATGGGAGATCCCATCTGTGGACATCATTTGACAATACGCCGGTATTGAAGGGATTAAGAGGGGCATGATCAGTGACTATTTTGAATGGTCTCCCCAACAGGTAATAGTTTAAGGCATCTAAGGCCCATTTGATAGCTAAACGTTCCTTCTCAATAATGGCATAGTTGTTCTCATATCTGTTGAGCTTTCTGCTAAGGTAAACCACTGGGTGCTCCTCCCCATCTCTGACTTGGGGCAGTACAGCACCCATTCCCACATAAGAAGCGTCTGTCTGCACCACAAACTCCTTTGTGAAATCTGGGGTCACAAAGGGCTTGCTTCAACATTTGGAATGCCTTCTCTGCCTCAAGATTCCACTGGATCATGACCGATCCTCTACCCTTCATCAGATCCGTCAGTGGGGCTGCAATGGTGACAAAATTGGGCATAAAATGCCTGTTGTACCCGGTGATCCCCAGAAATACACAAACTTGCTTTATATTTATAGGTTGGGGCCACTTTTGAACTGCCTCAATCTTATTGATCTGAGGCTTGATCAACCTCCGACCAATAATGTAGCCAAGGTATTTGGCTTCCTCCAAGCCTACAGGGTTGGCAGTGAGTCCTGTTTTCCTAAGGGAATCCACTACTGCTTGCACCCAGGGCAAATGGGATTCCCAATCTGGGCTGCAGATGACTACATCGTCCAAATAGATGGCTGCATATTGGCGATGTGGTCTTAAGGTCTTATCCATCATTCTCTGAAATGAGGCAGGAGCACCATGCAAGCCAAAAGGCATCAGCTTATACTGGAAGGACCCCTCGGGGGTAGAAAACACAGTTTTCTTTTTGGCAGACTTTGTGAGGGGTATAACCTTTAGTCAGATCTAAAGTAGTTATGTACCAGGCACCTCCCAATCTGTCAACAAGCTTGTCAACCCAAGGCATTGGGTATGCATCGAATTTAGACATGCTGTTCAACTTCCTGAAATCATTACAAAACCTTTAGTTCCATCTGGTTTTGGGACCAACACTATGGGACTTGACCAGTTACTGTGGGACTCCTCTATCATGTCCAGCTCTAACATGTTCTTTATTTCATTTACAACTGCTTCCCTTCTAGCCTTGGGTATTCTATAGGGCTTTACATTTATGCGGACAACTGGTTCCGTAATTATGTCATGCTGTATAACTGTGGTCAGTCCGGGCAGCTAAGCGAAAAAGTCTCTATTCTTACGCTCAAATTCTTTAACGTCCTTCTGTTGGGCCACTGACAAAATATCAGTTATGGGTACTTCAGGTGTCATGGGGGCCATGTCCTTTTGGGGGGTTGGCATTGGCAGTAAAATCTCTCTGTTCTTTCAAGGTTTCAACCTTGCTAGGAATCTACTCTCAATTGTGGGGACTAGTACCAGCACTCTATCACCAGAGTTGAAGATCCGGGTCTTGGCACCCCGATTATAAACCCTTCTCTGGGATGCTTTTGCTCCATATGGTCCTGTACAAGCGGCATGACAGCAGCGATTCTATCTTGTATCAGTAAGATATGTACAATGACGCTTCTATAAGGCATGGTTGCTCTCTCCCACGTTTCTTTTGCAACACCTAGCCAGGGCCGGCTCTACCACTAGGCAGAGTAGGCGGACGCCTAGGGCGCCTGGCCATTGTTCATCTGTCACTGGCTGCTCTACATTGATTCATGTAAAAAGTGACACTGTCTGAGTGAAATAATGAGATTGTATTATCACATGCCATTTGCAAATGTATATAGAAATACTGATTGATCTGCCAAATACTCCCCCCTCTAACGCACCCCCCATGAGGCTGTACAGGTCATGCTGTATTTGATAGGCACAGGTGAAGCTATATTTGATGGGCACAGGTGAGGCTATATTTGATGGGCACAGGTGAAGCTGTATTTGATGGGCACGGGTGAAGCTGTATTTGATGGGCATGGGTGAAGCTGTATTTGATGGGCACAGGTGAGCCTGTATTTGATGGGCACAGGTGAGCCTGTATTTGATGGGCACAGGTGAGGCTGTATTGATTGGCGCTGGTGAAGCTGTATTTGATGGGCACAGGTGAGGCTGTATTGATTGGAGCTGGTGAAGCTGTATTTGGTGGGCGCTGGTGAGGCTGCATTTTATTGGTGCTGAGCAGGCTGCATTTGATTGGCGCTGAGCAGGAAAAAGGGCATGGAGTCAGGGGTGGGGCCAAGGGTGGCAAAATGATGTTTCGCCTAGGGTGTTAAAAATCCTTGCACCAGCCCTGCACCTAGCAATCCCCTGGGATATCTCCCATGCAGTAGTTCAAAAGGGGAGTAACCTGCAGATGCAGGTACTTCCCGTATGGCAAACATGAGGTATGGCAGCAAAAAAAATCCCAATTTTTCCCATCTTTGTCCGCCACCTTTTCTAACATGCTTTTGAACCTTTTATTAAAGCAAGACCATCAGTTTGTGGGTGGTAGACAGAGTTACCGAGATGGGAGATTTTGAACAACTTGCACAAATGTTTAGTGACTTGGGACATAAATGGGGTGCCTTGATCCATCAACATTTCTTTTGGAATACCCACATGACTAAATAGACGAAATTGCTCTTTAGCATTAGTTTTAGCTGAGGTATTACACAAGGAAATGGCTTCAGGATATCGCATGGCATAGTCCAGTGTTAGCAGTATGTGCTGATGGCCCGGACAGACTTTACTACTGGTCTCACCAGATCCATGCCAATTCTTTCAAAAGGCACTTCAATGATTGGTAATGGTACCAGCGGACTGTGAAAATGGGGCAATGGAGCAGAATACCGACACTCTGGACATGACTCACAATACTCTTTGACATCTGCATATAACCTAGGCCAAAAGAATCTGTGGGTTATTCTCTCCTTGGTCTTCTCTATACCCAGATGTCCCCCCATTATATGACTATTGGCTAAATCTAATAGGGTTTGGGAGCCACTAGCTGCTCTACCTCCTCCTCTCCTTGCATTACCACCTGATACAGCAAGTTATTTTTAAGAGCCATGTAGGGAAAATACACCCCTATATTAGGTTCAACAGGTTCCCTATCTACCATTTTAACCACTTGCCGACCGTGTAGCGTAGATACACGTCGGCAAGTGGCACCCATTGTTGTGGGAGGACGTTATATAACGTCCTCCCACAATCGCGCTCCCGCGCGCCCTCTGGGGCGCGCACCTGGGAACATCCGTGACCGCCGGGTCTATGAGACCTGGCGCATCACGGATCACGGTAAATGGCCGCTTGGAGCAGCCGTTTACCATGTGATCGCTCCGTCAAATGACGGAGCATCACATGTAAACAAGCCGGCGGAAGTGCCGGCTTACAAATGTACACTACGAGGCAGTAAACTGCCTCGCTAGTGTACCATTTGCCGACGAGGTTCGCCGGTAAATGGCACTAGGCACTACGCGGTCCAGAGTATCTGGGCCGCCAGTGCCTACAAGGGTCCACGCGCGGGGTCTCCCGCGCGCCCTCGCGCTAACACCCTCCTGCAATATATTGCAGGAGGGTGTTGTTACCCACGGTGAACGGCTGCACATAGATGCGATGTGCCAGCCGTTCACCAATTTTACCATCTATCCCTTGGACAACTTGGATTATATCCCCACATAAAAGGGATGTACCGAGAATTTTTATTGAACGAC
>BLSH010142478.1:476148-487970 GCA_018402905.1 Glandirana rugosa | reverse complement strand
TCTCAAATTACTCCCACAATCTGATCGTTGTGTACGATCCCACAATCTGATCGTTGTGTACGATCGTAACGATCGTTGTGTTAGGCAGGGTTTGATCTGCAATGTGTCACTCAAAGCAGCAGTATGTGAAATCTCAAATTACTCCAACAATCTGATTGTTGTGCACGATTGTAGCGATCGTTGTGTTATGCAGAGTTTGATCTGCAATCTGTCACTCAAAGCAGCAGTATGTGAAATCTCAAATTTCTGCAATCTGTCCCTCAGAGCAACAGCAGTAGTAATCTCAGGATGCAAGATCAGATGTTAAAATGTCTGCAATCTCTCCCTCACAAAAACGCCGGCAGCTTCCTCTCCCTACACTAACCCAAGAACATGTGACATGCAGCACTGTGACGTCAGCTTATAAAGAGGCTGGGTCACATGATGCACTGGCCAATCACAGCCATGCCATTAGTAGGCATGGCTGTGATGGCTTCTAAGGGCAAACCAGTGAAACGCTTGTTGATTGGCTGCCCTTCAGCTATTCAACATGCGTGATCAACTACCAGAACCCGAACCCAAACGTTTTTTGAAATTTCCGTGTTCGGGTCCGGATCCCAGACACCCGAAAGTTCGGTACGGACCCGAATGTTACAGTCCGGGTTCGCTCAACACTATTTACCACCTCACTTTATTTGGTATTTGTTGTATACAAAGATGCCAGGTGTACAAAACCACAGATATAAAGAGGTACAGTCTAATAACATATTGTACATTTGTACATAGGTTATATGATCTAATGGATTGGGGATGGCAAGAGCATGTGACATGCAGCACTGTGACTCCAGCTTATAAAGAGGCTGGGTCACATGATGCACTGGCCAATCACAGCCATGCCATTAGTAGGCATGGCTGTGATGGCTTCTAAGGGCAAACTAGTGAAACGCTTGTTGATTGGCTGCCCTTCAGCTATTCAACATGCGTGATCAACTACCAGAACCCAGAACCCGAACCCAAACATTTTTTGAAATTTCCGTGTTCGGGTCCGGGTCCCGGACACCCGAAAGTTCGGTACGGACCCAAACGTTACTGTCCGGGTTCGCTCAACACTATTTACCACCTCACTTTATTTGGTATTTGTTGTATACAAAGATGCCAGGTGTACAAAACCACAGATATAAAGAGGTAAAGTCTAATAACATATTGTACATTTGTACATAGGTTATATAATCTAATGGATTGGGGATGGTAAGGAGGTGGAGGGAAGGGGGGGAGAACGTAGAAGGAAGAGTCGGAGAGGTGCGGGGGGTTGAGGAAAGAATGCTAGTAAAAGAAGGGATATGAGGGGATAAGGAGGGAAACCCTGACCATTTAGAGAACCAACATCAAAAGTCCATTTAAATGGAAGGGCCCAATAAAGGGCTTAATACAATGGTTTGTCAACATGACATCATACAACTAAAAAAAAAGGAACACCAAAGGGTGTCATTTGTAGGGGGCTCAAACTAGAGCATGGGGTGTTGTGAACCTCCGTTCAGGAACCTGCACTTAAGTCCATCCAAGAATAGGTTGTCTTACGCTCCGGGGGTGGGGGTGGAAGGTAGGGGGCCGAGTTGTACAACACGAGTAAGCATCAGGGGAGTGAGCAGAAGGAAGAAGGTAACATGAATGTATTTTAACTCGAGGAAGCTGTATATTATGTTGGCTTTTGGCTTTGTAGAATAATTGAGAGATCTTTAATTGCCTGGCTGTCTGAGTGAGAAATCCCTCTTTCCAGAAAGGAGGACCATTTCCGATGAAAGCGTAATATGTTGTGCTGATGAGAGACAATAGAGTCTATTTTCTCAAGTTTGAATAATTTATGTAGATCAGATTTCCATGTCTTTAATGGTTGGTGGAGCAGTGGAGATCCATTTTTTAAGGATTACCCTCCTTGCTGACATGTAGCAGGTGGATAACCAGGCTTTGTTGTTTTGTAGAATGCTGGTTTGGTGTTTAGATAGATATGGGTTGAGGATGTCCAGGTTGCTAAAGACTAAAGAGTAAATAATGCCATGAGGGCTAAGGCCAGTTATTGAAGCTGTATACATTAGCCTAAAAAGGGGTGATTAAGGGGCATGACCAAAGTTTATGTATGTAGCACCCCCATAGTATAGGTGTGTTTTTGTAGCAGGGTTTTGCTAGGAGAAGCAAAATTTAGTCAGCCTCTCTTACTATCCTGATTCAGGAGCCCCTGGTAGAGCAGACAGGTGGCTCAGGAGTGCAGGATGGCACGAGGGTCGGACTGGGTCACCGGTGGTAGTAGAAGATCCGCTGAAGCACTCGTGCAGACTAAAGAGTAGTGATGCAGGCTGGCTCGATAGCGGGCTGGCGGTGCGGTACAGAAGGAGCAGGCAAGTGGATGGTCGGGTACAGGCAGGGTCGTCAAAAGGCTGGCAGCAAAAGTACACAAGGAGGCAGAGGAGTTGTCGGGGGCAAGCCAGGGGTCGGTGCAGGCAGAGATCAAACATGGTCAAGACAAGCCGGGTCACAGGAACAGATAATCAGGTTACAGGTTGCTCAGGAACACACGCAAATGCTGTAGAATGGACAGCACTGGTTACAGGGTGCTGTCAGCTTAAATGGCCATTTGGGAGACAATACCGGCACAGGCGCACGCACACAGGCCTCCCGACCCAAATTCCAGGGGCAGCGGGTGTCTCCTGACAGTTAGTGGCTGCAGATTGTAAATTCTGGCACTCAAAAGTGCTCTGGGGAAGGGCAATGAAACCTGCGTGAAAACCTAAAGTGAAGCCTTCAATTACAAACTCCATGACCGTGGGGGATTGGTGTGCCCGTCAAACAGGCCTGTAATAACGGCACGTTCACTCGGCTTAGACAGGACCCTTTCTTCTGCTTCAGAGAGCAAGCAGACTTAGGGTGAGCCCTGAAACAGTTAATGCAAACATGTAGAAGCCAACCTTGGTTATAATTGCATGAACCTTGATTATAATTGTTACAAACTTGGGTCTTGCCCACAAAAAAAGTATAGGGCGGCCCAGTTTATCCAAAAGAGTGGAGCTCACTAAAACTGGGAATCTGCTTGGATCTGGTCTAGCAACACCGGGTAACATGGAAGGTTCTGCATTGGGGCACCAGAATGTGGTGTGTGATGAGGACTGACAAGTTGCACAGACCGGTTCCCTGAGCCCAGCAAAATGCCTACAAAATAATTCTGTGTCAACATTGCCCCAATAGGTATCAGCCTGATGTTGAGCAAAAACTGCAGCTGCCTTGGCTGAAAAGGAACGGTGATATAAAATAAAATACTGACTCACCGTATTTACGACCCAGCTTGATCACAGCGTACAAATAAAGGTCCAGCTCCTCCCTCCTCAAAGGTTGCATGGAAAAATAACATCTCTATTTGTACTAAAGACCAGCACAAATTCGGAAATAGAAAGCTTTTGGCTGAGTCTGTCTTCACCACCATGGAAACTTCCCCACAGGCATAAGACCTATTGTCGGCTACATCATGTGCTGCTATCAGAAGGAAGGCCAATTTAACATCCTTTCCCTCTAATATATCCTTCCTGAAATTAGCGGGCACGAAATGCACTGGAGTAACCAAAGGAGCACACACACTATTACCTGCCGCTGCTGGAACTGAACTTGGCCTCACAGGGGTTCCCAAATTACCAGAAACGCCCAGAAGTACAGCCACGTCAGGGGCAGGGTTTGGCCAGTTTTCCAAGGCTTCTACCCTGGACCTAAACTCTTGACCGGACATCACCAAAGAATTTAGTGTAGCGACTGAAGGCAGAGTCAACTTGCTCAGCATCAGACCCAGATGCTCTGGGAAACAGTAATCTGAACAGTTCTGCTTTGCGAACTGAAGCTGGATAAGAAATACCTCTATGTTGCAATTCCGCCTTCAGTTTTGGAATGGTCCAGGCTCTGAACGAAGGCGAACCCCCCATGTTCAGAGCTCTTAGCTGGAGAAGGGGGAATGGACAGAAAGTCTCCAATATCCTCTGCCTGTGACATGACCTATGTAACCAAGCAAAACATAAAAATGAAACCCCATGCCCCGTGGACAACCATGTGACATACGTGATCACGATGGAGGAACTAGGTCGAGCCACCCAGGTGTCTGCAGGTAATTAAAAAATGCTCACTCAGACCTATGAATACCTGAAGACGTGACAGGCACCTGTATGGGAGTCATGCAATGATATTCGTATGATGTATGTGCATCAGATGAGCAGACTTGCCACTGAACAAGCCAATTAAAAACTATCAACTCAATCCATTTAGTACCTGTAGACATGACAGGTAATGAGAAAATGCCAGTGAGACGCCAACACCTAACTACTGACCTAGCCGTGTGTGGAAAAGAAATGAGAGTTGAAACCCTTACGTACTGACCTGAGCCAATGATATTCCAGAAGAAACTCCCTTGCGTCCTGGTCCAGCGACTAAGGAGAAGGAACACAAGTAACATGCTAAAACCTAACTGTCCCAAGCAAGTAATCCCCCTGAAGTGATAAAATGCCACCTCCCTCTAAGCAGAACTCACCAACCTGCTACCGACTGTGTCAGCTGTAAGTGACCTTCCTGAACTCGGACCAATTCCGGAAACACTAAGAAAGGGAACATAAATAAAGAAGCTACTACCCGATACATGACTCGGGAAAACGCTTTTTTATATGCTGTCCAATCTTGACTGCTAGGCAGCTATGGCCTAAATAGTGCTACCCCTGGAACCGCAAGCTAACTTGTATTGAGTAGTGTCCGAAAGTACCCCGACTATGATGAATCATCAGCACGGGGAAGGGAGCCCCTGACATCAAACATCGTAAGTAGAGTTGAGCGAACCCGAACTGTAAAGTTCGGGTCCCTACCGAATTTTTGGGTGTCCGGGACCTGGACCCGAACCCGGACTTTTCAAAAAAAGTCCGGGTTCGGGTCCGGGTTTCTGGTAATTTTACTAAAAGTTCTGAAAAGTGCTGTAAAAAAGTCCTGGAAAGTCCTAGAGGTCTGCAAAAGGAAGGAAAATGGGGTAAGAGTAGGAAAAGTGCCCTACAAAGAAATGGGGATAGGGAAATAACTTAAAATAATTAAAAAATGGAGGTGGATGTGGACTATCTTCAAACTGGGTGAGAAAAGTATAAATTAGTGGGGAGAAGCCATATCACTGTTCTAAGAACAGTGATATGGCTTCTCCCGGCTAATTTATACTTTTATCACACAGTTTTAAGATGATCGTAGATTCTACAATCATCTTAAAACTGTGTGAGAAAAGTATACATTAGCCGGGAGAAGCCATATCACTGTGAAAACTATAAATTAGCAGGGAGAAGCCATATCACTGTTCTAAGAACAGTGATATGGCTTCTCCCGGCTAATTTATACTTTTCTCACACAGTTTGAAGATGATTGTAGAACAGTGATATTGCTTCTCCCCGCTAGTTTATAGTTTTCACACACAGTTTGCAGATGTTCTAAGAACAGTGATATGGCTTCTCCCGGCTAATGTATACTTTTCACACACAGTTTTAAGATAATTGTAGAATCTACAATCATCTTAAAACTGTGTGATAAAAGTATAAATTAGCGGGGAGAAGCCATATCACTGTTCTTAGAACAGTGATATGGCTTCTCCCCGCTAATTTATAGTTTTCACACACAGTTTTCAGATGTTCTAAGAACAGTGATATGGCTTCTCCCGGCTAATGTATACTTGTCTCACACAGTTTGAAGATAGTCCACATCCACCTCCATTTTTGATTTTTTTATGTGATTTTTTTAAAATTATTTTAAGTTATTTCCCTATCCCCATTTCATTGTAGGGCACTTGTCTGACCCTTACCCCCATTTCCTTCCTTTTGCAGACCTCTAGGACTTTCCAGGACTTTCTTACAGCCATTTTTGTGCCTAAAAGTTCGGGTCCCTATTGATTTCAATGGGGTTCGGGGTCCGTGTCAAAGTTCGGGTCCTGTCCGGACCCAAACTTTGTCCCGAAGTTCGGCCGAACCAGCAGAACCCTGACTTCCAGAGGTTCGATCAACTCTAATCGTAAGGTATCAGGGAGGGGGGATGGAAGTGGCAGATGAGACATCCACACTTGTTTGAAGGCATGTAGGTTCTGGAGATCGAGGGGGCAGTGCTCTGGGCCAGGGATAGTGACTCATCTTACTATACAGGTGGATTAACCCTTTCACTACCGGATTTAGGGAAGTACAGGGATGTGGATTCCTGGAGACAGAGGGGCACTTCGTAAGGGTGATATATATATTTTTTTTTTCAGCAGGACTAGCAGTTTTCTTAGGCTGGCTTTGACAAATTCAGAGAATCTACCGTCTCAGTACCAGTACAGGGACGCCTGTTCATTGTGGCTCCGCAGGCAATCAGGTGTCATTTATTCACAAATGTTGTTTTTGTTTTAGTTCAAGGGAAGTGTTGCTATTTCAAGCACTATCACAGAGGTTTCTCGTTGCATTACAAGTATTTGCAAGGTACCTTTCTCCTGGTGATCATTTTAAGTATTGCGATTATGTTGTTTTTAATCGTTACAAACTTATGTAGGCAAATGTATGGTAACGTTACGTAATGATAGTGATCAGGTTCCTACAGGCAATTTGTATTGTTGCAAGTTTGCATTCATCGTACCTTGATTTCAATGAGAAAACATACATGTCATTTCAATCCGTATACAGGTCATTTTGCAGTCATTGCAAACACGCATACAGGTCATCTTGCAACCGTTGTAAACATGCATGCAGGTCATCTTGTAATCGTTGCAAACACGCATACAGGTCATCTTGCAATCATTGCAAACACGCATACAGGTCATCTTGCAATCGTTGCAAACACGCATACAGGTCATACTGCAATCGTTGCACTTCAAGCACACAGATCATTTTGGCAATCATTGCAATCAAACACATAAGTCGTTTGCAATCGTTGCAATACGCATATATGTCATCCGGCAGTCATTGCAATTTAGCACTGAGGTCATTTTAAATCATTGCAAAGACGCACATAGGTCATCTCGCAATCATTGCAATTACGCACACAGGTCAGCTTGCAATCATCGCAAATACACTTCAGGTTGCAATCGTGGCAAATATGCACTCAGGGCATCTGGCAATTGCAGCACACACACACAGGCTATCTTGCATCAATTTCAGGTACGCTCACTTATCATTGCAATTCTTACGTATACTTACCTTATTAGCTATATTGCATAATCTGGCAAATCTCTTAACATGTGAAAAAAAAAAATCATGATGCTTTAGTTGTGTTCACAGATCTTGGTATGGTTCTAAGCGTTAGTTCTACATGTTATGTTTCCATTTCCATAGTGGCTTCAATTCCACAAGGACCGCTTCATTAATTATTTAATTCAATTAACCTCAGCGCAGGTAGGTAGGTTATTTAGCCAGTTTTATTCACTGTTATGGTACATAGTTGTCAAGATTTGGTTTCTGTTCAGTAGAGGTGGTCACTTGCATTAACATGGGGATGAAGCAATCACTAACAGATTGAGACGAACGTTTATAATTGATTTGTTCCACTACAAATCTCCTCATCTGTTAATTTTATGTTGGGGAATTCATGATTCATAGTTACATATCTAGGCCTGACACGTCTTCAGGTCATCTAGGTCTGAGTTTTTGTTTTTAATTTGCCTGTCGCGCCCTAGGTTCACTCGGCCTAGTTCAATAGGGGAGAAGGACATGTCAGTTCACTACATAAGTCATTATGTTCAGGCAGTTATGAGGGCTAAGAGGTCTTGTTCTTACATAAGCAGCGGGTCCCCAGTTTAAATCTTAGGTTATGGCGTTAAACCACTGTGGCACTTGTCTATCACGATTATAGACATAATGGGTTGAGACGTTTCGTTTTTAATTGGCTTGTATAGTGGCAAGTCTCCTCATCTGTTGTTCATATGTCTTCAGCACGAGGTTTGTTAAAAAAAAAAAAAAATGATTGTTGTATGGGTATATTCCTTGAACTAGGGAGTTTTGGGGTTAGTAGTGGGTGCATACGTATAATGACCATTACTTAGGTCATGTCTCAAGCGGCGGATATTGAGGATTTTGCTTCTATTCCAACTTCACTTGCTAGGGGTTCTGAACACGGCAGTACGCCTTCACTGAGAACATGGACAATCCCCAGACTCATGGCGGAGTTGAACCGCAGGGGAATTGCTTTTCCAGCCTCAGCTCGCAAAGCAGAACTATTCAGATTACTTTTCCCTTTAGTACCTAGTTCCAATGCAGAGTAGGTGACCTTACGGACGGTAGCATCATCACTGTCACAGATATATTCAACGTTGGATTTACTGGCAACATCTTGTAAAGAATTACGGGCTAGGGTAGAAGCTTTGGAAAGCCAGCCAGGTCCAGCTCCTGAGGTTCCAGCCATCCTGGGGACATCAGCAGATACAGGGACTCCCGTGGTTCCAGGACCTGGGTCTATAGCTTTAGGTAATAGTATCGGTATTCCATCTATTATTCCGGCGAACACTAAGAAGGACATTTTAGATGGCAAGGATGTCAATTTGGCTTCATTGCTGATAGCTGCTCATGACGTTACTGACAACAATTCATACACTTGAGGAGAAGTATCAGTGATAGTCAAGTCTAGAGATCATAGGCTGAATAGGAAGCTGTCCATTCCTGAATTTGTTTTGGCCTTTAGTATATATATAGGGATATAATCTGTTCAGTTAACCCCTCAAGGATGGAGAAACTGGATCTATATCTTTATCTTGTGGTAGATCTAGGTCAGAAATATGGGGGAACTGCGTTTTATGACTATCATAGGTCATTCTCCGCTAAATCTGCTGCCATTTTTTCCCAGCATCAATAGTTAACAGTTTGGAGCAAGATAGATACTGAACTATTTTCTAGGCATTTTGCGGGATTAAAAGCACCAGTGTGTTCTACATGTCAATCCTCAACACACACTACATATTGGTGTCCTAATACGGAACCACCTGCACTACCAGGTCTATCTAGGCCTTCTTCAAGTTCACTTCCGGTTCCATCTCAGTCGGGCGCATGCGACAAGTTGGGTCGGCCGATTCAGTTCCTAGGCAAGTCACAGATTTGTAATAATTTTAATTTTGGGGTTTGCAATTACAGCCAGTGCAGGTTGTTGCCTGTTTGTGCTGGTTGTTTCAGGGCGCACCCAAAATCGGCCTGTTCGTTAAGGAATAAAAATGCTTGACCAAGTGGACGCGTCATATTTGCAGAATTGCCTGACCTCTCATCCTATACCTACGTTAAGGGATTTTTTGGTGGAAGGTTTTTTAAGGGGTTTTCACACAGGTATCGTGGCCTTACCAAAGGACACTTTTGAATATCAGAACCTAAAGGTCAGCTGAGGCGGACATGGAAGCAGTAGACGTTCTGCTGAAAGTGGAGCTGGAGAAAGGTTTTTTGATAGGGCCATTTGAAAAACCCCCTTTTCAGTTCTGGAGGGTGAATCCATTAGGTTTGGTGAAAGGGAAATTCTCTGGCAAATTACGTTTGATTTTTGATTTGTCAGCCCCGCACGGTTCTCCGGTCCCAAGCTTGAATTCACTGATTCCTTCAGAAGAGTTCTCACTGAAATACTCGTCGGTGGACCAAGCAATTCAAAGCATTATCAAGATGGGTAAGGGGGCCTGGCTGTCATAAGCTGACATAGCGGACACTTTTAAGTTGTTGCCGATATTACCATCACTCTGGCAGTGGCATGGTATCAGATGGAGGGGTTTATACTATTTCTCTACCAAATTGACTTTTGGTTCCAAAAAGTAGTCCGTGGCTTTTTGATACATTCACTCAAAGTCTCAGCTGGATTCTCACTCACGAAGCTTAATGTCAGAACGTGATTCATTATCTGGACAATTTTCTCCTTACTGAAGATGCGAGTCAGGCGGTTTTTGCAGCACTAAACATACCCCTGGCTAGAAATAAGATGGAAGGCCCAGGAACATCCATCACTTTTTTAGGTATTGTCCTGGATTCTCAGGTCATGCAAGCAAGATTGCTGACGGACAAACTGGAGAGAATTAGAGAATGAATACATGGTTTCATGATATCTCAGGCAAGTTCTAGAGTCGAGTTACAATCTTTACTCGGCATTCTGAATTTTGCCATGAGGGTAATTCCTCAAGGAAGATCCTTCATTTTTCGGTTCTTGGCCTTGCTACCAGCTGCCCCGGACGCTGATTCCCCAATCAAGCTGGATGCAATGGCTCTATCCGATTTACGGATGTGGGAGGAGTTCCTGAGGGATTGGAATGGTATAGCAATGTTCATTTCCAAAGGTTCATGTTCTTCCCCTCAGGTCTGGTCAGATGCAGCGGCCTCCAAAGGCTATGCAGTAATTTTTGGCCATCATTGGATAGCGGGGCCCTGGCCGGACGAGATTCTGGATATGCCAAGGTTTGCGGAAACTTCAGCCTTGTTTGAAGTGTATCCTATTGTGGCGGCAGCACAGGTTTGGGGTCATTACTGGGTCGGGCAGACGGTAATTTTTTTCACAGACAATCAGGCAGTTTCAGAGATAGTAAACAAGGGCAGATCCAGATCCTTGCTTATCGTGTCTTTTATACGTAGATTGACATGGTTGTCCCTTCAGTTTCATTTCCATATTCAGTGTAGGTTTGTTAATGGTGCTGACAATTCAGTGGCCGATGTGCTATCCAGGTTTAACTATCCATTATTCTTCCGGCAGGTCCCCATGCTGATATCTGTGCAACACCATCCCCGCAATTCACAGCTCTTTGGATGCACTAGACACCCATTTGGTAGAAGCAGCCCATTTGATAAACCAGTCGCTTTCGGTTAACACCCGCAAAGCCTATGACAAGGCTTGGAGAACTTTCCAGGCGTTCCAGCAAAAATATCCTGGTGGAGATAGGTTCCTACTCACTTTCATTGCCTTTTGTCATTCTCTGCTTAAATTGTCCTACAGTACCACCAAAACTTATTTGGCCGGTGTTCAGTATTTCTTGTCCTTACAGGATGCTAACAGACCATCCATTTTCGCTGCCCATCCTAGCAAAGCAATTTTGAAAGGAATTCAGAAAAAGAACCCGCCCGTCAGACTGCCTATTACAGGCCAGATATTCCAAGGTATGTCAGACAAGCTTACGGGATCTCCTTTTGGGCACTTTCAGAGTTTGGTGCTCAAAGCTGCCATATATCTAGCCTTTTACGGTTTCCTCAGGCCAAGTGAATTTACTCGGTCCAGTACCAATTCTTTTTTCCTCAGAATAAATCAGTTAGTGAGGCACTCTGATTATTTTCAACTGCACCTGATCATATGCAAAACGCAGCAAATGGGATCAGGGACGGACATCTGATTCTTCAAAACAGGGAATGCTTGGTGCCCAGTCAGTACCTTAGATCAACTCATGACTAGAGTTGAGCGAACACCTGGAAGTTCGGGTTCTGCTGGTCCGTCCGAACTTCGGGACAAAGTCCGGGTCCGGGTCCGGACGGAACCCGAACGATCGCACGAGGGCTTCAAGCCTGCCTGGTCGTCTTGGGCTTGAAGGTCCACAAGCGAGTTGAGATCAGTACTCAACTAGATTCCATGACTGACCCGTGGTTCGTAAGGGACAAAACTTCTTAGTCTACAGGCAGGGACTAGGGTAAACGACGCAAAACGTATACTAGTCCACGTCAACTTTTATTAGTCTCACGGAGTGATTGACTAAATAAGACTCCTTTTTTCTTAACCATGACCTGGCTCATTTAAGTGAACCGGACTCCTTTGGCATTTTCCGATCTATATACCGTCGAAACTCGTGGTTTGAGACTTTCACGGGTTTTCCTCTAGGGCATTCGAACAGACTG
>BLSH010142478.1:435109-460876 GCA_018402905.1 Glandirana rugosa | reverse complement strand
CGACGCAGCGCCGAATCGCAAAAAGTGCTCTGGTCCTAAAGCTGCAAAACCTTCCGGGGCTGAAGTGGTTAAAGTAGTATTATTATTATTAAAGTATCATAATCAATACAACCTGTATTATGATTATGGCGCAGAGTAACTCTTGAAATAAATAGCAACCACTAGTTATAAATACACAAACAGGTTATTCACTGAACTCTAAACCGCGTTTAACCTAAATGAATCAAGTTTGCAGATTAAAATAAAACTACATATTAACTTTTCTTGATTTTTTACTTGCAAATTCCTCAATTGTAGAATCAAGATTAAGCTCATTCAGCAACCCATTTTCAATGCACAACAGAGAAAGCGCATTTAAACGTGCCTGACCCATGGAAGATCTTAGTTCATTTTTCACACGTTTTAATGCTGAAAATGAACTTTCACCACTGCAGTTGCTGACCATTAAACACAAATACATGCGGAGGGTCACATTAGGGTTGCCACATCATCCCTTTAATCCAGGACACATATTAATTACACAGGTTCTGTGACTGATTAAGGTGGTAATTAAACTGACATGGTGCCTTATCTGCATTAAATTAGTCACATAACCTGTGTAATTCATATGTATCCTGGATTAAAGGGATGAGGTCACATATGTATTTGGAAATGCACCGACTAGGGATTGTGCAATCATAAACTTGTACATTTGTGTTTCTTGACTCCCATGAATGTCTTTATTTGCAGGGGAAGTTTGGTACATTTTGAAAATAGAGGAAAACTGTACAATTTCTTCTGCTAACAGGGGTTCAAGATCTTCAGGATATTTTGTCACTAGTGTAGTGGCTCTGGAACGTAGAATGTAGAACTGCTAGAGTGCATATTTCTGATAGAAATCCAAATCTTTCTTGAATTATGCTGTATGCTGCTTGCCTGTGCCTCAATGATTCTGTCAGTTGGTCAATTATAGGATAAAAGGTATGCACTTTAAACCTATCAGAGGGTTTCATATCAGCATCAGCATCTTCTGCATCACCATAGTCCCACCTCTTATTTCTTTTCACTTTCCTTCCACGTTGTATCTGGTACTCCTCACAGCCGGAAATATTTTTACCCTGCTGTTCAAATTCAGAAAATCTAGAATGGAGAGACTGCACAAAATCCTTTAGAGAGTTCAGCATGTCTGTTGCTGTATGCAGGTCTAATTTTGTATCTTGGAGACACTGACTGGTTCTGTGAAACCTAGGTAAAATGACAGATCATACTTCAATCATTATTCCAGTTTCCAGCTGATCCATGGCATTGCTTAGGCCCTTTGCTTGTAAACAGATCTCTCCCTTTGTGGATTCATCATTCAAAATATTTGAGAGGACATCTCTGATAGTACTATAGCCTTTTTTCCAAATGTTTTTTATTAAGTTTTTTTTTCGTAAATACAGAAAGACATATGGTACATCCTCATAAAAGTTCAACATTTGGTAAATCACTGGTTCATATCTCACAGAGGTAGTACATACCATCAAGGTAAAGTTGGCATATAGACAGACTGTCAGTTTAGTTTTTCTGGTTTCCCATAGATATTACACCGTAACGAATCGGTTTGTTGTGTGGTCAGTGTACCCGGGCACCCCTAATGGGAACCTGCTGTGCCCGGGTATATTTACCTGTGCAAAATCTAGGGAATTACTGTATTCTATCAAGGAGCAATTTCAAGTGAGACTGACTTGAAGTGCGAGGATTTAGTTTGCTTATCTAGCTTATAGCACTAACGTGAAGAGAAAGTAAAACAAAGAGGGGGGGGTGACAAAGAGGGTATGTGGGGGGAGGGAGAAGGGGGTCAGCCCGGGTTTTGTACCACTAATCCTCAGTTAAGAGTACCTGTACATCTGGGGTTTTGCAACCACAGTTTCCAATTATACTCAAATTTGAGGCGAGAGGTAGAAGTCAGTGCCACAATGCTTTCCATGGTGCACTGATGGTTCAGAGTTTGAATAACCTCCTTGTAGGAGGGGGGGTCGGGGGATTTCCAGTGTTTCGTTATCGTCGTCTTGGTAGCCAAGAAGAGGTGTAGCGATATTACTCGTCAATTTTTGGGGCGTAGGTGGATATTTATATGGAGGAGAGCTAACTCTGGGTTCGGTATAATTACTTCCCCTGCCACTTCTGATAATGTCGAGAAGATCTTATTCCAGAGTGATCTAATGGAAACGCATACCCACAGCATGTGATATAAGGTGCCTGACTCCCCACAGTTCCGCCAACATAGGTTTGATTGAGATGGATACATTTTTGATAATTTGAAAGGGGTAAGGTACCAGAAATGTAATATCTTCTGATAGTTCTCCCAGTGGTTTATACATTTAGTCGCGGCATAGGTAGTGTTTATGGCTTGCTTCCAAGATGTTTCAGGAAGAATCACACCTAGCTCTCTTTCCCAATTGTGCATGGTGTGTGTCTTTTCAAAACATTTATGGTTGGATAGGACCCTATAAAATAGAGTGATTCCTTTAATGGAAGAGGAACTCTCCGAGAGAAAGGATTGTACCTGTGTTGGGAGTTCTACGAATGTTGGGAGTGGATTCTTTCGGAGGAAAGAGTATATTCTTAGATATTGGTATCGCAGGGTGTTAGGGAGTGAGAAGCTTATTTGAAGGGTTTCAAAGGAGCAAAGCTCTGAGCCCTGGTAAAACTCGCTAAGCTTGGTTATACCATTATTTTCCCATATTCGGGTAGAAAGGTCTGGTATAAAGTGTTGTAGGACAGAGAATGGGGTGGGTATTTTAGAGCTGGGGCCCTTAGGGTCCGCGTGTAGGATAGTTTCTTTCCATTCTTTCAGAGACGCCTGAATCGTCGGCGAAAAGGCGGTGGGTAGTGGGGCTCCTAACTTAAGAGCTATAAGGGTGGTCCTTAGATCCCCGGTGGGGGTTTCCAGGGCCTCCATTTGGGTCCAGGGTTTGGCAGAGAGAGGGTTCCACCAGTGGCGAGTCTGGTCCAGTACGCATGCCTTATAGTAAATGGAAATATTTGGTGCTCCCATTCCACCATTGGACCTATGTCTAGTCAGGATCTTGCTCGCACATCTAGGGGGTTTCTTTTCCCATATAAACTGGTTAAAGATCTTCTGTGTAGATACGAAAAACTTCTGGGGTATTGGGATTATCAGGGTGCGGAACAAGTATAGAAGTTTAGGTATTGTGATCATTTTCAGGGTATCTATTCTACCTGCTATGGAAAGGTGTTGTGTCCTCAGCTGGGATAGATGTTGCGGGAGGGAATCCAAAAAGGTCGCGTAGGTTTTACTATATAATTGGGAGACAGAAGGGGTCAGGCTAATACCCAAATATGTTATATCACTAGTCACCCAGACATATGGGGAGTCTTGAATTAATTTTTTTTCAGTGGCGGGTGGAATGCATATCCCTAGCATTTGTGATTTGGTAGCGTTGAGTTTGTAATAGGAGATTGCACTAAATTTATTTAGAATGGATTGTACTTCTGGAAGCGAAGTCAGGGGGTTGGTAATTATGATCATTACATCATCAGCAAATAGGCTTATTTTTTGCTCCCTACCAGCAAGGGAGGGGCCATGAATGTCAGGGTTAGCTCTAATTGATTCTGCCAGTGGTTCCATAAGGAGCGTAAAAATGGTGGAGAATAAGGGGCACCCCTGCCTGGTCCCATTGGTTATCCTAATTTGTTTGGAGAATAGCCCAGAAGTGAGCACTCTAGCAGAAGGGTTGGAATACAAGGAGAGGATAGCCTTTTGGATCCAGCCCGATATTCCAAATTTCTGCAATACCTGCCTCAATTATCCCCAGTGGACCCTGTCGAACGCCTTCTCCACGTCCAAGGAGAGGAGCAGAGAAGGCGTCCGAGAGATCTCCACCTGGGATATGATATTTATTAGCCTGCGGGTTCCATCAGGGGCCTGGCGGCCCGTTACGAAACCCACTTGGTCCGGGTGGACAAGTGAAGGTAAAATTTTTTGAAGTCTGGTGGCAAGAAGTTTGGCAAAGATTTTGATATCAGTATTAATCAATGATATCAGCCTATAATTGGCCAGTTTAGAGCAATCTTTGTTAGGTTTGGGAATAGTGACAATTACAGCTCGTAACATATCTTGTGGGAAGGAGCCGGAGGAGGAGGAGGCCTCAAAGACTTCACACAAATGAGGAGATATTTCAGACTTTAGAAATTTGTAGTATTCATTTGTAAATCCATCTTCCCCTGGGGATTTTTGGTTGGGCAGGGCATTAATAGCTGCTTCAATTTCTGAGGGGGTGATTGGTAAAGAAATATCCTGGAGTTGGTTGGAGCTCAAACAGGGAAGCTTGACCTCCGATAGAAAATCATTTATAGTCTCTACAGAGGGCTGTGGTGTAGAATTATCCTCAGCGAGGTCGTATAGGGACTGATAGTAGTCTGCAAAGCCATCAGCTATATCCTTGGGGTTTATCAGTGTTTTATTAGAAATGGGATGCGAAAGGGCATGGATTTTTTGCTTAAGCTGCTGCTGTTTGACCCTTCTTGCTAGCCACGCTTCCGCTTTGTTATGTAGGCTATAGCTGTTGGCTTTGAGATACCTAAAGTGGGTTTCATGTTTGGACATAAGGAGCGAACGTAGTTTGTCGCATTCTTGTTGAATTTCCTGGGTGAGACATGGGGATGGATTTTTTTTGTTTATTTCCTCTTTCATAGAGATAGTCTGTAAAGCCTTGTCTACCTGTCTCCTCCTCTGTCTCCTGATGGTTGAGGAGAACTTAATCAGCACTCCCCTCTTATATGCCTTGTAGGCATTCCAGAGTGTACATCTATTCATACCTGGCACATCATTATGCAGAAAAAACTCACAGTGTTCCTGTTGGATTAGTCGGGACCATTTCTTGTCTGCCAGAAGTTTGGAGTCGAGTCTCCACAGCGGCGGAGGGGTACGACTCAGAGAGTCCTCAATTTCCACTGTAATAGGGGCGTGGTCAGACCAAGAAATGATTCCGATATCCGCATTTAGAACATTTTGCAAAGCATATTTAGTAAGCAAAAAGAAATCTATCCTAGAGTACGAAGCATGCACTGCAGAAAGAAAGGTATAGTCCCTTTCAGACCCGTGGAAACAGCGCCACACATCATATAGTTCATATTCCTGAAGAAGGGGAACAATGGGTTGGGTGGGCCTTCTGTTTACAGTGGTGGAGTCCAAGGCAGGTTGGATAACTGTGTTAAAGTCTCCCCCAATAATCGGGGTGCCATGCAGGTTGTCTTTGACAAGTTTCAATAGAGGTTCCAAAAATTTGCGCTGGTTTATATTTGGGGCATAAAGGTTCACTAGGGTAAAAGGCATTCCGTTTAGCTCGCATATAAGGATTAAGTATCTCCCGGTTGGATCTGGGATTGTAGAAATATGGCTAAATTTTCGTGGATAAAGAGTCGTGGATAGCAATGAAAACTCTGCACGCCTTTTTTGGACCATTTGCCATATACAGGTGAGGGAAATGTTTAAAGTTAACTCGGGGGCATTTGCTGGCCGCAAAGTGTGATTCTTGGACGAACATGATCTGGGCTCTGAGTTTGTTAGCCTCCTTGATCAGTGCTGATCTCTTGTACAGGCTATTCAGACCCTTGGTATTCAGAGACATAATTTTCAACAGCATTTCAATTGAACATTGGTGCCTTTGAAGATGTAGCATGTGGGAACTTTAACATCCATGCACACACGTGGGAATGTAGCATACCTGGAGGTGTTGTCCAAGAGTTGGAATCCACAAGTTCACATGAAGAGGCATCTTCCTGAGGTACGTTGGTTTCGATATACCGGGGGGCTGACCCGATTCCGGACGGTGGAGGGGAGGAAAAAGGGAAGACATAAGAAAAAAAGCCATACAGTAGAGCAACAATAAAGGGAACATAAAAACTCATAAAAAAAGCCTGGCAATGGCAGGCAAATGGGCAGCAACAGGGCTGCTGTCTAGTTTGGGGGAAGCTGTCAGGTTGTATTGGGCAGTTAATGCCAAACTGGGTATGTGTCAAGTTAGGGGCCATCAATCGGAACTTTCTCGCACGCCATTTTGTGTTGCGATAAGTTAATGACACAAGGGATCCGTTTACTTATGTTTTTCCAGACTTATCTTATGACCATTCCGTTGGGAGACGATCAAGGTGGTTCGGGCTCGGAGGAGTTGTATTTTCTCCAGGCTGTACATCGGAACAAGTTTCCCGTTCCAAGTAACCAGAAGTTTTGTGGGAAATCCCCATTTGTAGATTATGGAGTGATTCTGGAGTATCTTGGTTAATGGGGCGAGCTTCTTCCTGTTTGTGGCGGGTGTCTGAGCTGCCTTACTGCTTGGGGTGGTGGGTACCCGGTCCCAGGGGAGTCAGTGTCTTCCTCCCTCGATTTCTTAGTTTTGGTAGGGCTTCTGGTGGTAGGAGGGGGAGGGGGGACGATTCGTCCATCTCCGCTTGTTGGCCATGTGGTTCGTTGCGCGGAACGAACGGCTGTTGCGGCAAATGAAGGTTTCCCTGGGAATCGGTGCCATCTTTCTTACCCCCATTCGGAGCCGCCGGGAAGAAATCAGTGAGCCACTGGAGCGGATGGTTCTCCTTTCGTCGCTTAGACATTCCTCCGGGTGTCTGCTGATACTTGGAGATGTTGTCGGTTGCTTTTCTCCTCTTGTGCCTGCTATTTTGCAGCTTTAATCGGCGTGGAGAGAGCGGAGCTCAGTGAAACACGTCCGTCTTCACTGCTGGCCGGCCACGCCCCCCCCGTACTATAGCCTTTTTGTAAGGCATTCACAGCATCATGGTGAGCAGACCAACGTGTATCAGCTAACCTTTTTAATGTTGGTATACCACATGGTTTAAAACTATTTGTTAACAGACTCCATCGATGAGTTGAAGCAGAAAAAAAACAATACAACTGCTGTACAAAATTAAAGAACAAAACTGCAACTGGACAGCTGTTTACGGCATTTTGTCTGACAAGATTAAGTGAATGTGCACAACAAGGAATGTATTCAGCAAGTGGGTTCTTTTCCCGAATTAAGGCCTGCATACCATTATATTTGCCACTCATATTAGATGCATTATCATAAGACTGACCCCTGCAGTCTTTGATGGAAATTCCATTTTCATCCATAAATTGAAGAAGAATGTTTGTTAGCTCCATACCAGTGTGTCCATGCATTGGAATGAATTTAGTAAAACGCTCCACTGGACCACTAGGTAGTACATAGCGAAATATGATTGTCAGTTGATCAGAATGTGCTATTTCAGGGGTGGAGTCAACAGAAATGGAATAATATTTGGCTTTTTTTATCTCGTTTATGATCTGCTCAAGCACTTGCTGACCAATCAGTTCAATAAACTCATCACGTATCGTTGATGACAAGTACGATATGTGACCTCTTCCCTTGTTGCTATGCTTTTGAATATGTTCTGCAAGAAATGGGTCATACTCAGCTAAGAGCTCAAGACAGCCCAAATAATTGCCATTGTGCACCGACCCAATAATTTCATCGCTTCCTCGAAAAGGAAGACCTCGTGATGACAGTAGTTTTATCACACTCAGGATACGGCGAAGTATTTCATGCCAATATTTTTTCTGACTCTCAAACTGTTTAACAAGACCTTTGTCAATTCGCTGGCCAGACGTTTTTCTCCTGATGAGGTTTTCAATAGGTTTTGCATGGGAAGCACTATTTTCATGTCTGCTTAAATCTTGTGGGGCAATCTGAAAATCCTGTGGAAGCCAAATGTGTTTCCTCTTTAGAAAATAGTTTGCAAAAAGCACAAAAAACGTTGCCAGTTTTCGGAGAATAACACAGCCATTCACGTTTAACTTTTTCTCCATTCAACTGTTCTCGGAAAAACAAAGCCTTTGGACAGTGCCTTGTAAAAGTTTCACCTGGACATGTCTTTTCTGAGGCTCTAAAATCACTGTCCATATGTTGACAATCATCAACTCCTTTTTGGCAAAAATGTTCCCTCAAAGCATCACAGATATTCCAGTCTCCAATATCATGTGAATACACTTCCTCTTGTTGTTCTGTATCAGTGCATACACTTGCTCCTGCACCACTAGATTCACTTTCACTAGATGCATGTGAAACAACCAAACTTGTACTGACATCAGCTGCACTGGTTGAACTTGAAGAGGAAGCATGTATATCAGTTGTACCACTTGTTCCAGGTGTGCTTTTTCTACAAAATTTTTTTTGGATTTGTTTTTCCTCCTCTTTCTTAGCTTTCACGTTGTCCCAACCTCTACGTTGTTTTTTCATCCTTATTTGTTTTTGTTTTTTTTGTTTTTTTTTTTTCCAATAAGAGTTTTATTAGAAATACTGGGTTACAAAGGTGGTACAGAGTAATGAAATATCGCCGGTAGGTAGCGTCTTACATCGGGACCTTATATCTTAGGATCCAACAATAACTGAAGATAATGATACAGTAGGTAAATAGGATCAAACAAGATTTTAGGAGAGGGAAGCGGTATACTTATGGTCCACTAACAAGATAACAAATATATCACTTATTACCTGAAGGTCTCGCAGTCGCCTGAACTCACATCCTCAGAATGCGAGTCATCCGAATAGATCAGATTAAGCTCATGTATATTAAAGGAGTTAGAGTTAGTCTCTTGTTAGATGTTTAATTGGGGTGCTAAGATGTAGGAGTGAACTGAGCCTGTAATGTCATCTATCTCTTTTCCCTTAGCGAGAAAAGCTTACTTTAGGGTGATTTTATGTTTAGTGTCCCAGATCGAAGGTAAATCGGCATATCTCATTGTGTAAGGGAAGGTGGGGTGAGGGGGGAGGTGGGGTGAGGGGGGCTGGGGGGGGGGATAACCCGAAAGGAAGGGATGGGAGGAGGGAGATCGGGGAGAGACATCCTTATTTGTAAAAAAAAAAAAAATTACAGTACTTTCTCCAGCAGCCCCTTAATACCTCAGGCCCATGCAACCATGCAGAGGCTACTATGATCTATTTGACATTTGTAAAACCTGCTCCATTTACATATGCAGCGGGTAAAAAAAAAAAAGTATTGAGCATGTCACCATTTTTTCTAGGTACATATATTTATAAAGGTGCTATTGAAGTGCCATTTTCACCACATGCAACCCATGCAATCCATACATACAAAGACACCAAAACAAATATATTCAGAAATGAAGTTCTGTGTAATAAAATGGAATGACACAGGGAAAACATATTGGATAAACGAAGAAAGGGAGGTGTAAAAAAGGCATGGGAAGCCAAGACACCAGCTGAAATCTATCAGTAATTATAAAGCAATCCTGCCCCTTGTTAGTTCAAATTAATATCAGCTGGTTCAGTCTCACCTGATGGCCTATAAAAAGGTGTCTCATTACCAAGGTGTCACACCAGAAATATCTCATGATGGGTAAAAGCAAAGAGCTCTCTCAAGACCTTCACAACCTTATGGTGCAGAACATACTGACGGCATTGGTTACATAAAGATTTCTAAAAACTTCTGAATGTTCCAGTAAGCACTGTTGGTGCCATAATCTGGAAGTGGAAAGAACATCATTTCACCATAAACCGGGCATGACCGGATGCTCCTCACAACATTTATGACAGAGGAGTGACAAGAATTATCAGAAGAGTTGTCCAAGAGCCAAGGACTACTTGTGGAGAGCTTCAGAAAAAGCTGGAATTAGCTCAATAAGTAATGCACTCCCTCGCCATGGCCTGTATGCACGCTCACCACACAAGACTCCATTGCTAAAACAAAAGCATGGTGACGCTACTTTAACCACTTAAGGACCGGAAGGATTTCCAGCTTTAGGACCGGAGCCCTTTTTGCAATTCGGCACTGCGTCGCTTTAACTGACAATTGCGCGGTCGTGCGACGTTGTACCCAAATGAAATTTGCGTCCTTTTTTTCCCACAAATAGAGCTTTCTTTTCGTGGTATTTGATCCCCTCTGCGTCATTTCTGATCACCGCTATAAACAAAAGAAGAGCGACAATTTTGCAAAAAAACCCAAATTTCTTACTTTTTGCTAAAATACAAATCCAAAAAAAAAATATAAAAAAACATTTTTTTTCACCGTTTTTGGCCGATTTATATTCTTCCTCATATTTGCGATAAAAAAAAATCGCAATTGGCGTTTATTGATTGGTTTGCGCAAAAGTGGTCGCGTTTACGGATGATGAGAATTCATTTTTGGGGTTTTTATTTTTTTTTTATTTTTTACTAATAATGGCGGCGATCTGCGATTTTTAGCGGTACTGTGATATTGGGGCGGACATGTCGCACCATTTTGACACTTTTTTGGGACCATTGGCATTTATACAGCGATCAGTGCTATAAAAATGCACTGATTACTGTGTAAATGCCATTGGCAGTGAAGGGGTTAACCTGCAGGGGGCGCTCTAAGGGTTAACTATGTTCCCTGGGCGTGTTCTAACTGTGGGGGGACTGCCCTAACAGGGGAAGGGAAGTGGTCACAGCCTTCATGTACAGGAAGGCTGTGATCACTCCCTTCCCCCTCTCACAGAGCGGAGGTCCGTGTTTACATACACGGACCTCCGCTCATTCGCTCCGGGGGGGCAATCAAAGCCGCCGCACCCGCTCCCTGGCCCTCCCCGGACACAGTGAGCGCGCGGGCGCGCCTCCGGCGGCGCGCGCGCGCTCACTAGGCTCGATCACGCGGCCGCCGTCGTATGACGGCGATCCGCGTTACAGAGCCATCTTGCCGCCGTCAATTGCCGATTGACGGTCGGCAAGTGGTTAATGTTTGCTGCACAACATTTAGACAGGTCTGTGAAATTTGGGAAGAATAAAGTCTGGTCAGATGAGACCAAAATTTACCTCTTTGGATGCCATAATACACCCCATGTTTGGAGGTCAAATGGCACTGCACATCACCCCAAGAACACCCCCATAGCAGCAGTGAGGATTGAAGGTGGGAACATCATGACATCATGGTGTGGGGCTGTTTTTCAGCATACGGTACTGAAAATCTTCATAGCGTTGAAGTAAGGATGAATGTAAAAATGTACCAAGACATTCTTGATAAAAATCTTCTGCCATCTACCAGGATGATGAAGATGAAACGATGGTGGACATTTCACCAAAACAATGATCCCAAACACAAATCCAAGGAAACTCTCAATTGATTTCAAAGAAAGAAAATAAAGCTGCTAGAATGGAACAGCCAATCACCTGACTTGAATCCAATAGAAAATCTATGGAAAGAACTAAAGATCAGAGATCATAGAAGAGGCCCACGGGACCTTCAAGATTTGAAGACCAAAATCACACTTGAGCAACGCATGTGACTCATTTCTCCATACAGGAGCTGGCATCTTGAAGCTGTCATTACCAACCAAAGTTTTTGTACCAAGTATTAAATACATTTCAGTTAGCGGGTTCAATACTTGTTCCCTGTGTTATTCCATTTTATTACACATAATAAATTTGTTTTGATTTCTTCATATGTATGGATTGAATAAGTTGTTACAGACATGTGGTGAAAAATGCTTATTTTACCCTTTGTATAAGCACTGTACAGTGCATATGGTTGCCATAAACACAGTGACACATCACCTACAATTAATGATGGACCCCCACCATCAGTGCCAGCTTACACAATAATAACCCACTGAATTGGTGTCTGTAGTACCAATAATAACCCCAGCATCAGTGCCAGTTTCTGCAATTATATCCCGCAGCATCCCTGCCAGTTTAAAAATTGTAACCCCCAGCATAAATGGCAGCTTCCTTAAAGTGGTTGTCAACCTGTGACAACCACTTTAACCTACAGGTAAGCCTATTATAAGGCTTACCTGTAGGTGCCCTGCATATCTCCTAAACCTGCACGGTTCAGGAGATATGCAGTGTGGAAGCTGTGCCGATGTCATGTCGGCACATGCGCAGTGAAGGAATGACCTGTGTGCCATTCCTCCACTGCGACTGTCCGTGCCGTGATTGGCGGCTCCCGCCCGCATGCGCGGGAGTGATGTCACGCGACTCCGACCAGTCACAGCGCTGGAGTCACAGCCCCAGAAGGAAGAGGGGCAGAAGATGGATGCGGCCAGGAGAGGGGACATCGCTGGAGGCCGCAGGCTTCGTTTGCAGGTAAGTGGCACATAATGGGCTACTATGCGATGCATAGTAGCCCATTATGTTTTTATTTACAGAGGGGACATAGAGAAAGTAAACCCCATCTGAGTTTACTTCCTCTTTAATAACTGCCAGCATAAGATCCAGTTTACACAATAAAAAGCATTAGTGCCAGTCTCTGCAATTATTATATCCACCCAGCATCAGTGACAGTTTAGGAAAAAATAATAACCCCCATCATACAGTAAATGGCAATTTCCATAATAATAACCGAAAACATCAGTGCCAGTTTACACAATGACAGCCCAAAGCATTGGTGTCAGTAGCAGAAATAATAGCCCCCCACCATCAGAGATAGTTTACGCAATAACAACCCATATCATTGATGCAGCAGCAGCAATAATAACCGTAAGCATTAGTGCAAATTTGCACAATAACCACCCAAAGCACTGGTGTCAGTAGCAGCAATTATATCCAGGTGAACTTATCCTTTAACCACTTGCCTACCAGGCACTTCTCCCCCCTTCCAGCCCAGACCAATGTTCAGCTTTCAGCGCTGTCACATTTTGAATGACAATTATGCTGTCAAGTAACGCTGTACCCATGTGACATTTTTATCATTTTCTTCCCACAGATCTCTCTTTTGGTGGTATTAAACCACTTCATAGCCACATGCTGTCAATTGACGTCCTGGGATTTCAGTGGTTATATCTCAATAATGCCGGCACCTGAAGGCATCATTGAGATATCATTTTTCCTGCAGGCGATTCCCATCACTGTAAGAATGATCATAGCAGCAGTTCAGCCGCTTGATCGTTCTTACAGGCGGCAGGAGGGGATGCTTCCCCCACCCGTCACCCTCCAGTGCTTCTCCCAACTTACCTGAACGATCAGCGAATGGGAGAAGGAATCTCCTGCCGCCAGAAGTACCAGAGATTTCCGAGGGACAGAAGGTCCCTGGTCATCTCTATGGCTCTCGGAGGCCCGGCCGCACGTCCGGGTCTCCGGATGTAAACAATGCCAGTGAAATCAGCTGGAAAGGCTGGGATCGGCCATTTTTTTTCTGATCTCAGCCTTTCAGTCTGGAGGAGAGATGTGGGGGGAGGGTCTTATAGATGCCGCATCTCTCCATAAAGAGGACCTGTCACACACTTTTCCTATTACAGGGAATGTTTACATGCCTTGTAATAGAAATAAAAGTGATTAAAAAAAATTAAAGAGAAAGTGTAAAAATAAAAGTAAAATAATAAATAAAAAAAATAAATACATTTAAAGCACCCCGTCCCTGCGAGCTCGCGCACAGAAGCGAATGCATACTTATGTAAACAACGGTCAAACCACAGGTGTGAGGTGTCACCGCGTGCGTTAGAGCGAGAGCAATAATTGTAGTCCAAGACCTCCTCTGTAACTCTAAACGTCTAACCTGTAATTTTTTTTAAAGCATCGCCTATGGAGATTTTTAAGTACCGAAGTTCGGCACCATTCCACGAGTGTATGCAATTTTAAAGCGTGACATGTTGGGTATCTATTTACTCGTCGTAACATCATCTTTCACATTATGAAAAAAAAATTGGGCTAACTTTACTGTTGTTTTTTTTTTAATTGACGAAACTGTTTTTTTTTCCGCTGTGCAAATACCGCATGACATAAAAATTTGCAACAACCCCTGTTTTATTTCCTAAGATCTCTGCTAAAAAACAATATATAATGTTTGGGAGTTCTGAGTAATTTTCTAGCAAAAAAAAAAATGATGATTTGTACATGCAGGTGAGGACTGCCAAAAATGGGCCCGGATATGAAGTGGTTACACTACTGAGTTTTTTTATTTGTTGCTAAACATCAAAAAAGAATGACATTTTTGACAAATAAAAATGTTTTTCTTAGTTCGTTATAAAGGCACTTATAGGTGTCACTGATCGCACTGGCACTGATGAGCTGCGATAGATGGCATGGCAACTGGCAAGGAGGCATTATGATAATTCATCACCAGACAGACCAGACACCAACACCCCCCCACCCAGTGACCCCCCCCCCCCACCCACCCTCCCTCCATCCAAAAGAGTTAACCACCAGATCCAGATGCAAGCAAGCAATATAATATACAATACAGTACTCTACCCAGCCAGACTAGCCGGCCCCATGCAGGCAGACAGAGGCAAACTTACTTGTGTGTTATTTATGACAGTGTTCAGACTGTTCCTCCTTGTCCTTGCAGTTGCAATGGTGCCGCAGATCCTTCCCATGTGCCTCTGGGGCCGGCCTCTGACGTCACGCCGCACGCCCCAAACAGAACACACAGCCAGGAACTTCAGTGTGCGCCGCCGCTGCAGACAGTGTGACTGCTGTGGACTGGACTCCGAGTCCAAGGGGAGGAGTTCAGCCTCAGCGCACCACTGCCTGTACTGAAATGGATGAGTGGCAGCGCAACTGTTCTCTGAGGCGGGGGCCGGGCGGCCTGCATGCAATTGCAATGTAACGCATAGCGGCCGGCTGTTACTGTATATATGAGATAATCATTGAATAATTTAGCAAAGCAGTAGCGGCCGGCCGCGCCGCGGTTGCCGGTAATTTCAATAAGCATGACAGGCAGGAATGAATGGATCTGTGGCTGTGGGCCTATTCTGTGCTAGGGGCCTGGAGGTGCAGCTCCCACAGCCCCTACCTTAATCTGGCCCTGACTTCAACCAATACAAATCTGCCCTCCATAAATACAATTCTCGCCTCCACACTGCCAAGCAGATCTATTTTACCACCCTTATTAACACCTTCTCATCCAGTCCCCGTCAACTCTTCTCTACCTTCAACTCCCTACTTTGTCCTCCACCACTTCCGCCCACTAACACACTCACTGCCCAGGAGAATTCTAATTACTTCAAAAGCAAGATTGATACAATTCGTAATGAAATCTCCACTATACAGGCATCTTCCCCAGTTAACACCCCATGTCAACAAGCACAATCAACACTATCCTTATTCAAACCTGCTACTATAAACGAGGTCGCTAAACTCTTTTCTAACGCTTACCTAACAACCTGTCCCCTGGACCCTATTCCCTCTCAAATGCTAAGGTCACCCCCTGATTCTATCCTGCACACTCTAACTCAAATCTTCAATCTCTCCCTCTCTACTGGCATTTTCCCCAATGCTCTAAAACATGCATTGGTCACCCCCATACTCAAAAAGCCATCCCTGGACCCTACCGATCTTAACAATCTACACTAGAGTTGAGTGAACCCGAACTTTAAAGTTCAGGTCCGTACCGAACTTTCGGGTGTCCGTGTACCGAACCCGAACGTTTGAGAAAAACGTTCGGGTTCAGGTTCTGGGTTCTGCTATTTTATCACACATGTTGAATAGCTGCAGGGCAGCCAATCAACAAGCGTTTCACTGGTTTTCCCTAGAAGCCATCACAGCCATGCCTACTAATGGCATGGCTGTGATTGGCCAGTGCATCATGTGACCCAGCCTTTATATGAGGCTGGAGTCACAGTGCTGCATGTCACATGCTCTCAGGTTAGTGTAGGGAGAGGATGCTGCCGGCGCTGTGAGGGACAGATTGTGAGGGACAGATTGCAGATATAATAACTAGGTAGAGATTACTACTACTGCTGTGAGGGACAGATTGCAGTGATAATAACTAGGTAGAGATTACTACTACTGCTTTGAGGGACAGATTGTAGCTCTATAACATCTCATCCTGCATTACAGAACGATCTGATTACAGAACGATCTCTCAACCTGCATTACAGAACGATCTGATTACAGAACGATCTGATACTGGACTAGGTAGAGATTACAACTGCTTTGAGGGACAGATTGCAGATCTAATAACATCTCCCATTTTCTTCCTTTTGCAGCCCTCTAGCACTTTCCAGTATTTTTTTACAGTCATTTTTGTGCCGAAAAGTTCGGGTCCCCATTGACTTCAATGGGGTGCGGGGTCCGGGGTAAAGTTCAGATAACGTTCGGTACCGAACCCGAACATTTCCGCGAAGTTCGGCTGGACCGGCCGAACCCGAACATCCAGGTGTTCGCTCAACTCTAATGTACACCCTATCTCCTTGCTCCCCTTTTCCTCCAAACTCTTCCAACGCCTGGTCTACAACCAACTGAGTGACCCCCTTGTTAAGAATAACCTTCTTGACCCCCTTCAATCTGGATTTTCCCCTCAACACTCCACAGAAACTGCCCTTCTTAAACTCACAAATTATCTACTAACCACAAAAACCAATGGACACTACTCTGTACTCCTACTTCTGGACATTTTCAGCTGCCTTTGATACAGTTGACCACCACTGTGACTGTGCTCTTCGGCGGCTCCCGTCCTACCTATCCCAATGCGCCTTCAGTGTCACGTACAATTCTACCTCCTCCTCTCCTCTTCCTTTCTCTGTCGGGGTCCCCCAAGGTTCTGTTCTTGGACCTCTCTTATTTTCAATATACACCTCTTCCCTGGGCCAGCTGATAGCCTCCCACGGCTTTCAATATAATTTCTAAGCTGACGATGCCCAAATCTACCTCTCCACCCTTCAACTCACTCCATCAGTCTCCTCACGCATCACTGACTTATTAACAGACATATCTGCCTGGATGTCACACCACTTCCTCAAACTCAACTTGTCCAAAACCAAACTTACAATATTTCCTCCCCCACATGCCATTTCCCCTGACTTATCTGTCAAGAGCAATGGCACAACCATCCACCCATCCCCACAAGTTAGAGTGCTTGGTGTTATCCTGGATTCTGAACTCTCCTTTTGGCCCCACATCAAATCACTTTCTAAGGCTTACCGTCTCAACCTCCGCAACATCTCTAAAATACATCCCTTCCTAACCAATGAAACCACAAAGCTCCTGATTCGCTCCCTGGTCATCTCTCGCCTCGACTACTGCAACTCCTTCCTCATTGGCCTACCTTTAAATAGACTATCCCCCCTCCAGTCCATTATGAATGCTGCTTCCAGACTCATCCACCTTACAAACCGTTCAGCGCCTGCCACCCCTCTCTGCCAATCCCTCCATTGGCTGCCACTCACCCAACAAATTAAATTCAAAATACTAACAATCAGCTACAAAGCCATCCACAACTCTGCTCCAAGCTACATCACCAGCCTAGTCTCAAAATACCAACCTAATCATCCTCTTCGCTCCTCCCAAGACCTCCTGCTCTCCAGCTCCCTCATCAGCTACTCTCATAATCGCCTCCATGACTTCTCCCGAGCCTCCTCCATCCTCTGGAATTCCCTACCCCAATCTGTCAGACTGTCCCCAAATCTATCCACCTTCAGGCGATCCCTGAAAACTTTTCTCTTCAGGGAAGCCTATCCTGTCACCACCTAACAACTGCACTTCTTATTTTCTCAATCAGCTCATCCCCTACAGTTATTGCCCTTTCGTATCACTTAACCCTCCCTCCTAGATTGTAAGTTCTAACAAGTAGGGCCCTCTGATTCCTCCTGTATTGAATTGTATTGTAATTCTACTGTCTGCCCTAACATTGTAAAGCGCTGCACAAACTGTCGGCGCTATATAAATCCTGTATAATAATAATAATCTTAGGCTCCTGTTAGTGTAGCAGACTGTCAGTGTAGCTCTCTGCCCATACATCACATGGACAGGTAGTTACTGAATGACAGGAAGTATCAGTGAACTACCTAGAGTGTTCATCAGCACCCTGGTAGTTCATTAAAGTGGTTGTAAAGTCTAGTTTGTTTGTTTTTTTTACTAATAAACATGTTATACTTACCTCCTCTTCCCAGGTCTTTCTTTGCTGCTCCTGGACCCTCCCTTCTACTGAGTGCCCCCACAGCCAGAAGATTTCAATAGGGGCACCCAAGCCGAGTCAGAGCTCTTTGTGTCCATTTAGACACAGAGCCCCGGCACTGCCCCGCCTCCTCTCTCCCCTGATTGGCCAATGCTGCCTCTGCTCTGTCTCAGCCAATCAGGAGGACTGTCCTGTATGGCTTAGACATTTGTGGACATCGCTGGAGAGAGATGGGGTTCAGGTAAAAAAATAGGGGGTGCTAGGGAGGCTACTACGCACAGAAAGTTCTTTATCTTAATGCAAAACCTTCTGCCTTCACAACTCCTTTAAGAACTACAAGCCAGGGAGTGTCAAAGATGGCAACTGGAGCAGACGTCTGAGAGTGGCGCTTTGCTGCTTTTGCTTCTTTTATCCCCTTTTAATGGGGATTGCACCTGCTGCCCACTTTTTTCCTGAGTCCTCACCTGCTACAGGTGGCCCAGGGCAGGGTTTTGACTTGGCAAAAGCACCCTTTAGCTTCAAGTCTAGAAAAAGAGCCCAGCCAGATCTCCCGCGCTCGGGAAATCCAACATGGCATCCCAGACTGAGCCATGTGATAAAGCTGCTCCCAACCAGCAGAGCTTTTCAGCCCTCATGCAGGCAATTACAACTTGTCAAATGATACTTACCTTAAAGATGGACCACATACAGACCGACATTGGCCTGCTTCTCTCGGATATGGATACATTTCGCCACTGGCTTGGGTAGATGGAACATTGCATCAGGGAGGCCCAAGACTCCATTAGAGAGAACTCCTCGGCTGTCTGGACTCTCCAACTAAAGGTGTACGCGCTGGAATCAAAGGTGATGCGGAAAACTGGAACTGCTGCAATAATCTCCGAATAGTGTGATTGCCTGAAGGCGCCGAAGGCTCAGACCTGACGGCTGCTTCAATCCCTGCTCCCTCACTTTCCTAATTTCCACGATCGGGATCTGATCCTTTAGGAGACCAGGAAGTTGAAAGACCTGCATTATGAGAATACACAGCTGAAGATTTTCCCGGATTTTTCAATCAAAATGCAAACAACTTTGCCACACCCTTGATCATGTGAAACAGCAACTTCATACTCATTTGATCAAGTACAGCATGCTTTTCCCTGATCATCTGAGAGTACAAGATGGTGAGACCATTACGTTTTTTACTGTGCCTGTGGAGGCCCCCACATGGCTTGAATCCCTACCAAGGGGACATAAATGTGCTGTTTTGTGGGCTGATTGCCCTCTTCTATGTATTCTTTAATACCACATGCTGTGCAACTTTTCCTGGTGGGGGTACAAGGGTGGGGGGTAAGGGAGAGTTCTGCTGCTCCCTTCAGTGGCTTACATTACAGGGGTGTTTTTGGTATGTGTCCTGCTCTGCTATGGGGTTGTGGATGCATGCCTCGGAAACCCCCCCATCTTCGTCTGGACTGTCACCATTCTTATACATAAGTCTCTGGTGTTTCCTTTACTGGACTTCAAGTTGGAACCAGAGGGCAATTATGTTATATTGCATGCTCTAGTAGATACTTTTAATATGCTGATTATTGGGGTTTATTTTCCACCGCTAGTACAGGTTTCTAATTTGCATAGGCTGATATCTCTCGTAGCAGCTTAACCATCCACCAATATTATCATCGCAGATGATTTCAACATTCCACCCTGCCCACGGCATGATAAGTTAGCCACTGATCTGCTATAGAAAAAAGTGTTGCCCTGTCTTACGTGCATACCACAATGAATTGTACTGCAAATAAAATAAAAGAATGCAATTCATATGTAGCGCTGCCCTCTTGGGGGTCGCTTGAAAATTCCATTCCCCCTTGGCCTCCCCGACTCTGAGAGTCCTCCACCACCCCTGACACTCTGGATTCACTCATGTTGCAACCTTTTATTAAGTTTGACACCTTTCAGTAAAAGAGACCACACAACGATTTGAGTTTTAAAACATTTACTTAACTCTTTCTCGGTATTGAAGTAAGACTCCTGAATAATCAAAGTTGTGTCTCAAAAGTTAAGAATCAACAGTTCACTTTAATCCCATGCTTATAAGGGCTTAACACATTAATTAGCTTAGAAGACCTTAATGAATAAGAAGGAGATAACAAGGTCAAAGTGTAGTCACCACTCCCTGCTATTCACCAACAACTATAATAATTGTAACAACGACATTCCTCCAATTGAGTTTAATCAAAATACCAACTTGTTCACTTTTAGATACTGTAGAGATATACTACTTAGAGTGAATCAATATCAGTTAATGATTTGACTATAGAGATTGACGAACCAAAGGTAAATTGATACCACTCAATGAATTACAAACAAATCTGTACCACTCTATGGTAATTCAGCTAAACTGGTACAACTATGATAAACAGTATGAATTATTTATTTAAATCCTCTTTCTCTAATTCAGAGAGTTCTTAGGGGAATTTAGTGGCACTAAATAGAACAGCCCTGAGTCCTGTTAAGTGGGGGGAAAGTAGCTGTAGTTGTAGCAATTCCGTATTCAAAAGTTCAGTATATTATTATTATTATCATATGTTATTTTAAAGTTAAGTACCTAAAAAGCAACTGTGTCCACTAATCCTCAGGATAAGGCAAAAAGCAGGTTAGAAATTTCACTGAATTGAAAATAAACCCTTCACAGTGTTCACTGACTTTTTAGAATGAGCTGACAACTAGCGGCAATGCAGTATGCACAGTAACTGTAATCCAGTATCCTCAGTAAGATAATGTTACTTGGGTGACTAGGACCTTTCTTTAAGGAAGGACTACAAGAACATATCAGTACTCTTATGAATGGGCCTGAGCCCGCTCACCCAACTATAGACAGATGATCACAGAAAAACGGTACTGCTGCTCAGATGATGATGATGATGATGACGCTGGAACTGATGAAGCCCTTCTGCACTTTGCTCCTGGAAAATGGCCTCCACTGCACTCCCTGCAGCTCTCCCTGATCGATCGCTGCCACTGGATCTGGAACAGACTCAGATGGTAGTAAAGCTGGTGCTGCAGATCATCCGTTGGAACACTGCAGCCCAGCAGCTTGCTGGAACACTGTGAAATACAGCCCGCTGGATCGTTGAGTATAGGCCGCAGGCCAAGGTCCTGCTGCAGAAACACATAGGGCCCTTGCTGATCTATCACACTGTCCAAAGAGGCCGCAAAAAGCACCTCCCTTGACATAAATATGTTCTCCCATTAGGCACTGTTTCTCAGCAGCAGAAGCCCAATGGGAAATGGAGTCCTTCCACAGATGACATTTCCCTCACACTACAAGTCCCACAAGGCATCACTCCCACACAGTTCCATCTTCTTCTTAATGGACTCAACACTAGGGCATAATTCTCCATAGTATTCAAAAGACACAAATGTCCCCATGCCAGAGGAGCAATGCTGGGCTCCTGGCTACACATATAAACATAAAGTGCAAAAAATGCAAAAACAAGAAATAAATAAATCAAAAAAGTTGATATAATTAACCACCTTGTAGGCTGGGCTCACATTGCTGCGAATTGGATGTGGCTTTCACCGCATCCAATTCGCATAGCATGAGATTGTGACCGTCTCTCTATGGAGCCAGTTTACACATCTCCGCAGTGGTTCCGGTCCGAATTGCACAGGAGTCCTGTGCGTCTTTTGGTCCATTTCCGGTCCGAATCAAGCCAAAAATTTGGGCTGAAATTGGACCTGAAACAGAGAATGGGGACGCACTGGGCTCCTGCTGTGTGCCGAGGCGTGCTGCGGTGTGAACCAGACTTAGTTCATGCTATCATACAAAGAATAAAGTGCAAAGTACCACAAACACTAAGATAATATCGGTCCCAATATCCAATTAATTAGAAAGGTGGTGATCCACTCATTTATTTATATGGACATCTGTGTTGTGTCACCAAAACATGCTCAACTCCCACAAGCGAGAATTAGCTCCTTACCGGAAAGGTATGACCCTTGCAGGTCAAAAGCGCTTTGATGGATATGCAGCATATCTCATAGAGAATGTCTCTCAGCAGGCAGATCAGTGTGATAATCGACCACTTGAATATATTCTCCTCCTCTCCACAGTAATATAACCCAATGGCGATCTCACAAGTGCAACTGGAGCATGATACACTCAAAAAGAGGGAAGGCAAAACTTCATTGCGCAATGTCCAATATAAAAGAAGTTTATTATAAAATACTCATACTCACAACGACAGTAAAAATACGGGCACTCAGTATATACAGTGTCTGGTGCCCCAGCAGGCATGCTGACGTCACCGCTATTTCCTCCACCCAACGAACATTTTGTCATATAAGATAGCGTCACTGGGACACCTGGAGTAGTGGTGCTCAAAGATGCAGGATAAATAGCAGCACATAAGGCAGACACTAAAGGGCCCTGCATCTTATGTTAGCAACACTACGGCAGCTGTATTACTGGAGTCCATAGTTAACCACTTGCCGACCGCTTCGCATAGATTTACTGCTGCAAAGTGGCAGCACTACGTGATATAGATGGCAATTCGCGCAGCCACAGTTGCGGGTGGTCGCGCACCGCCGCGTGCTGCAAGAATGTGGGCGTGTATGGGGCTCACTCGATGTCCGTTACTGACCCGCGATCACCTAATACAGAAGCAGAACGGGGAAATGATGTAAACACAGCGGTTTCCCGTTCTGTCAGGGGACATGATGATCCCTGTAATTGGGATCAGTTAGATCTGTCATGTCCCTGCCAGCCCAGCCCCCATACAGTTAGAACACAGTGAGGGAACACATTTAACCCATTTATTGCCCCTACAGGCTAACCCCTTCCCTGTCAGTGACATTTATACAGTAATCAGTGGCTATTTTTAGCTCTGGTCGCTGTATAAATGTCAATGGTCCCAAAAAAAGTGTCAAAAGTGACCGAACTGTCCACCACAATATCGCAGTTCTGATAAAAAGATCGTGCCATTACCAGTAAAAAATAATAATAATAATAAAAATGCCATAAATCAATTCTCATAGTATACATGGATTGTAGACGTGATAACTTTTGCGCAAACCAATCAATAAACGCTTTTTGTGATTTTATTTACCAAAAATATGTAGAAGACATTTTGGCCTAAACTGATGAATAAATTTGTTTTTTTTATATACTTTTTTTTGGATATGTATTATAACAAAAAGTAAAAAATATTGTTTTTTTTCAAAATTGTCGCTCTTTGTTTTTTTATAGTGCAAAAAATAAAAACCGCAGAGGTGATAAAATACCACCAAAAGAAAGCTCTATTTGTGGGAAAAAAAGGACGTCAATTTTGTTTGGAAGCAAAGTTGCGCAGCCGCGCAATAGTCAGCTAAAGCAACGAAGTGCCGAATCGCAATAAGAAAGAACGTTTGAAATAATAACTAACTAATAAATTATTAGTTAGCTGTTATTTCAAATGTTCTTTTTTATTTCCGAATTTCCAAAATTCGGAAATAAGAAAGAACATTTATATGTTCTTTCTTATTTCCGAATTTCAGAAATTCAGAAATAAGAAAGAACATTTGAAATAATAGCACATAACTATTAAATTATAGGTATTGGAAATATGGCTGTTAGTGAAATTAAATATGAAATTTATCACTAACAATCATATTTTCAAGGAAATGGCAATACCTATAATTTAATAGTTATTTATTGTTATTTCAAATGTTCTCTCTAATTTCCGAATTTCGGAAATTCTGAAATAAAAACGAACATTTGAAAAAATAATAAAAATAAATAAATAAATTATTAGTTATTATTTCAAATGTTGTTTCTTATTTCTGAATTTCGGAAATTCGGAAATTTGGAAATAAGAAAGAACATTTGAAATAATAATTAAAGTTGAGCGAACCCATGGATGTTCGGGTTCGGTGGGTTCGGCCGAACTTTGGAAAAAAGTCCGGGTTCGGTACCGAACTTGACCCGAACTTTACCCCGAACCCCATTGAATTCAATGGGGACCCGAACATTTTGGCACAAAAATGACTGTAAAAGAGTCCTGGAAAGTGCTAGAGGGCTGCAAAATGATTTTAGAACAATAATCTGTCCTTTACAGCAACAGCAGGAACCTGACCCTATAGAACTAGGAGATATTTTAGAACAATAATCTGTCCCTCTAAGCAGTAGACTCTACCTAGTCCAGTCAGATCTTTCTGTAATGCAGGATGAGATCCGCAATCTGTCCCTAAAAGCAGTAGTAGTAGTAATCTCTACCTATCTATCTATCTGCAATCTGTCCCTAAAACAGTAGTAGTAGTAATCTCTACCTATCTATCTGCAATCTGTCCCTCACAGCACCGGCAGCATCCTCTCCCTACACTACCCAGAGAGCATGTGACATGCAGCACTGTGACTCCAGCCTCATATAGAGGCTGGGTCACATGATGCACTGGCCAATCACAGCCATGCCATTAGTAGGCATGGCTGAGATGGCTTCTAGGGAAAACCAGTGAAACGCTTGTTGATTGGCTGCCCTGCAGCTATTCAACATGCGTGATCAAATACCCGAACCCAGAACTCGAACCCAAACTTTTTTTCAAATGTCCGGGTCCGGGTCACGGACACCCCAAAGTTCAGAACGAACCCGAACTTTACAGTTTGGGTTCGCTTAACTCTAATAATAATAAATAACTATTAAATTATAGGTATTGAGGGGGGCGTGGCCGGACGGCGGAGAAGAAGGATGCGTCTTGAGAGAGCTCCGGAGCACTCCTGTCCTTTCCTCCGTACCATCGCAGCATACCACCCGACCACCCGGCACAGACAGAGGCATACCCTGCCTACACCTCCAGCCGCACTCCAGACCCACTCTAAACCGGCTCCGCGGTTGTGAAAGAGGCTTCCCAACACTTCACCCCGCGCTGGGGAAGGACCCGGCACCATCTTTGAGGCCTAGCACGCGCCATCCCTTTTCACGGAACTGCAAGAATGAGTAAGCGGGGAACTTGAGGGCTCACTACACCCCAACTCACATACCCGCTACCCCAAGCAGCACAGGCGGACACAATCAGTAAAAGGGACTCAGCCCAGAGGCGCATCGGAGTGGCCACTGGGGATCCCCCCACACGCGGCCCGTCTGAGCGATCCCACACGGCCCCAGGACCCATAGACAGACCCGGTTACCCTCAAAGCCAGCCACTGACTCTAAGATACCCGGGCCCAGAGACCCCAAGCGAGCCCGCTGTCTGATTGCGGCCTACACAGTAACGCTTGGCGGCCATCTTGCTACACCCAAGCTGCAGCCATACACGGTCAATTCTTACTTGTGGTGATCAGGAAAGAGTCATATTTATCAAACACAATGCCGGCCCTTATGATGGCCAATCCAGCATATACATGCTCATACCAATAATGATCATGCTTATGTGATGACTATAAACCACAGCACTGAACTATCAGTCAACCGGCTTATTATATTGCCATAAGTGCTCACCGCTTCATCCTCACCTCCCATCATACCCTGCACAAGCATGACCCGCAAAAGGAAGGACGCTTCCCACCCTAAAAAGCTGAATGACTTTTTCACCCCAACCAACAAAAGCCCCCTATCAAAAACCAAAAACAACAGCCCTACAGCCTCCTCTTCCTCTGCAACAGGTACTCCAAGTCCTATCTCCCAGGGGGGGAAAACCCACAATTCTCCGGCAATATCTACCCCAACCTCCCGCAGTCCTGTGAAGTCCAAACCCCGGCTATCAGATGAGCAGGTAACATGTGAGCTGACTCCTAGCCAATTATCTATGGACGACACTAGAGAATTTGCAGAGACTATTGACACTTTCCCCACATCCAATCGTCCTGTATCTGACATGACGCTCAAAGACATGCTAGTCTCTCTGAGGGGGTCACTACATGCTGACATGATGGAATGTATGAGGGGCTTCAAGGGAGAAATCCAGGAGATAGGCGGCAGAGTAGATCACATT